>FIZR01004817.1:0-11109 GCA_900060175.1 Ferrisia virgata
TATATATATATATATATATATATATATATATATATATATACACACGTAGACGTAGCGCTGGTATCTACCTCGTTCGCCGGTACGCTACGAGTACCGTAGCCGCTGTCCGCGTTCCATGTACCATCTGCACGTATTATCTACTTCACTACTTGCGAGCATTGCGCGGCCATATTAGCTACTCGAAATTTCGCTGCCAAAGCTAATACCGATGCGGATGCGGATGCGGATGCGGATGCCGATGTCGATGCCGCCAGTATCGGTACTCGAGAGTTGTGTGCCTGTGCGACTGAAAAGTCGCCGAGTCTACGAGTCACCATTCAGGCGACTGGAACTCGGCGCGGCGGTTACCCTATTGCGTCCGGTTTGGCTTATCGGTAATCGCGGTGTCGCCGACATTAGGTACCGCTATAAATCGGCGGCGGTGTGACGGGGCGCGGCGCGACGCGACGCGCCGCGAAGAGGTTCGGCTCGGCGCTTTATTATAAAAATGTTAGCCAGTTTTAGTTATATCGATTTTTCGAGACGGTACCTACCCCGCACTTATCGTGCCATTTTTCGGAAACCGATAGTCTAGACGAAAGTTGCACAGTCGCGCGCGCAAAACAACCGACCGACCGACCGACCGACCGACCGAAAAAAAGCAAAGAAAAATAATAGTAATAATAATAATAACAACAACGATAGAGCATGTCGTATTTAGAGAGAGAGAGAGAGAGAGAGAGAGAGAGAGAGACAGACAGACAGGAGGGAAGAAAAGAAGAAAAGAAGAAGCAGAAGGCGGAGAGTGGTGAGGCGAGGCGAGAATAGAAAATGAAGAAATTACTTATTAGGCGCAAAACATGGCGTTGCCTCGCTTCGCCTCCTCACGACGCCCCTAGCGCCTCGTGCTTTGTTTGGTACGACGCCGTTGCGTCCTCTCTTCCTCTCTTCATCGTCCGTAGTCTTTGTCGCCGGTGATTACGACGACGACGGCGACCGACGACGAAAAGAAACGATACCTACTCTCACTTGTGCCGCTTTTCGTCGTTTGCTTTGTGTTTTTATCGGCGTTTATTATTTATTTTTTACTATACGTACAAAAAGGTATTAACATTTTGAAACAACGCAACGCTGTAAAATGGAACGTAAAAGCAGCGGTGGAGATAGCGTGGGTGGTGCTGACATGACGACGAACGACGAGCGACGAATGTATATGGCGTAACGTAACGCGCTTGCCGAAAGAGTTGGCGAGTCCGCTAGTAAGGGTCCGAAGGCAACCGAAGAATAAGTTCAAGTCCAGCAAGTGCGGACAAGTCGAATCGCATTCGCAATTATCGCGAGGGTGGCGAGTCAGATACGACGAGATAGGTAGGTAGGTAGGTAGGTAGGTAGGTAGGTAGGTGGGGTAGGGTAGAGTAAAGAGGTACCTACTCATCGTTCAAGGTTCAAGCGTACGTCCACGTCCGTACACGAAGATGGCGTTACGGTCATCACGAATAAGATGCGAAGATTGCTCGCGTGCTGTCTCGTAGGGTGGTTGGCTTTTGCTAGGTAAATAGGTACCTGTACCGGTATAGGTACCGGTACAGGTACAGATACGACAAAACGGTCGCAAGTGATACTAACTAAATACATTCTACGTAGGCACCTGCTAATACGCGTACGACTACGTAGCTACTGTGCATAAGTTTAAATAGGGTATACGATATACGGTAGACGTAGACGTAGACGTAAACGTAGACGCAGCTCTACACCGTTCTGGTGGGTGCCGTTGAACTCGTACCGTATGTATACGGCGATACCGAATTACCTAGATTTTACGTAGATTGTAGGTAGCTGGCTGGCTGGCTGGCTAGCTGGCTAGCTGGCTAGATGGTCAAGTATTAGATATTAAGTAGTAGGTAGTAGGTAGTAGGTAGTACGTAAGTCTATTACTTACCTTTCAAACTGATTGGTTGTTTACGGCATTATTCGCAGAACTGAACCGTAATCTCGTATCGACAACAGCGACGGTATGATTTGCGGGTCACGTTTCGCTTACGACTGCTGTGTTCGGTGCGAGCCTTATCGGCACTTTTTTTCGTCGCCATCGGGAAATTCCAACCAGGGAGGTGCCTGGATAAAAGAGTAAAAAAAAACGGCCGATATAATAAACACGGTGCATCGTATAATATAGTGCCACCGCACAACAGACAACGCAATTTTCTGTTGTGCGATGTGGGCTTGAATACGCGCGCCGTACGCTATACGACTCCGATCAACTATTTCAAATTCACAAATTCGCAATCTAGCCATACATATATACATATATATATATATGTATATCCTAAAACGTAGGAAGACTGCGACTGAAATTGCAATCATTTGCCTCTACCTACAAGAGTCGTAGGTCTGCGAAGAATTATTACATAGTACATACCGACGATGCAGGCGGTGCAAGTGCAGGTGCAATAATTGGCATTGCAGCCGTCACGTTTACGTCTGCGTTTTTACTGTGCCTGCGGCATATGAAGAAACGTACCGTAAGCAGCTAGGTACTTGAACGAGTTCGTAGATTATGCTCATCGATGGCGGCGGTACGTTTTACTATACGAGTATAGTACACTAGACACGACGCGACGACTGCGAGTACGAGTACGAGTACGAAAGTGCGAAAAAGCGAAATAAAAAGCCTGGATCAAATCACTAACCGGTGTTACATAATCGATACCGATATTCAGTTACGAATATGCGCTTGAAAAATCGATAGCCGATTTTTCGTTCATTTATATTACGTCGCAGTCGTAACAATACGAACGGCACGAAAAAGTAACGCCAAACAGAGCGCAGCTTACACGTAGGTATACCTTACGTGAGTAAAAACCAAATACTTTTACAGCTATAGCCAAGCCAAGCCAAGCCAAGCCAAGCCAAGCCAAGCCAAGCCAAGCCAAGTAGGATGTGTAATATGTATTCCAAGTTTCATTCCCTTGCCGCGTGTATTATTTCTGTTGCTCGCTTTCGTTATCGCTTTATTTATTAAATTCTTGTTAATTATTTTATTTTTTTTCGCGTAACTGAACTCGGCTAGCCGGCGGGCCGGCCCGCCTGCCCGCCTGCCCGCTGACCCTCTGTTACAGACTGCTGAGTCAGGAAAACGTAAGAAGGTAGGTAGGTAGGTAGGTAGGTAGGTAGGTAGTTAACCACGTATACTACAGCGAGCGAGCCGTAATAAAAGGCAAGAAAATGAGCGAACAAGCTTGCTGCGCTGCGCCGCGCCGAAATCGAACAATTGGATAGATGATACGTACGTAAAGTACTCGTATTATCGTAGCATAAGTCGAGCTGATATGTATCGAGCGTGCAATATGGTCAAAATGGCTTTCCGCATTTAAATTCGCAATCTTTCTCTGTTAGTTTGTTTGCCAAGGTAAACGTTGAAGAACGGCAGTCGTACTAGCGTACTTCATTCTACCGTGCAACTATCGTCGTACTTATTTTTTTTTTCACCCCTGTACTCTACATGTATAGCTACATACTTAAGTCTGTGCGATCCGGCTAGTTCGCGAGCCACCTGTATACCTGCCTACCTTTCGACCTACCTACCTACCTACCTACCCCCTACTCGTATCTAACCGTATCGTACGGAATGTACGAAAATTTTAGGTTACTGTAACGCAACAAAAACCAAACTACTCGTAGAAACTGTGTACCGACTTGGCGTATTTCTCCGCGGCAGTTTTCAATCGATAACGTGACTGTTGTATGTTGTACCCGGTAGGTAAGCGGTGCGGTGCGGTGCAGTGCGGTGCGGTGCGGTGCGGTGCGGCGCGGCAGTATTTTCATTTTTTATCCATGTTGATACACGTACGTACGAACCAACGTACCTACTTACCTACCTATCTACCTACCTACCTACCTACCTACCTACCTACCTACCTAGCTACCTAGCCAGCTACGAATACCTAAAAAAACGTTAATATATTTGTACAATATTTACTCTTTTTCCTTCAGTCATTCCTCGATTCGACATTGTCGTCGTCGTCGTCGTCGTCGTCGTCGTCGTAGTCGTCGTAGTCGTTACATGTCGTTATTGCTATTGTTATTGTTATCAAGTTTACTAGTACTTGGTAATGTAAGTATAGGTAGGGTACGTGTTCGTCGAATCTATTAGTATACTTATGTACGAATGTCGAGTACACAAAGTATGCGTCAACGTGTACCTGCCTACCTACATACGCGTACAATACATACCAAGTTGTTTGATTTCGAATCTGTTCGTAGGTATTCGTTCTATTCGCTTCAACTGGTATAAATACGCGCGTCAGACGTATTTTGATTTCCCCTCCGCCCCCCCCCATTTTCTATTTTAATATGTACACGTCTCACCACCCAGAAATAGGTTCTTTCTCTCCAGTCCCTCCCCCTTTTCAGCCCTCGAAATGTAAAATTATGTCGGGTTCGTACCCTCACGGTACATATTTTTTTTTTTTTTTTGGCCACCGGGTTCTTGGTCTGATTCGTTTATTGGTCACTGCGCTGACGGTCGGCCGACCATCCGACCATACATAAAACGTGGCTAAAACGATAGAAATGGCGAATAAAAAATGATAAATTTGCGCCAAAGTACCGTACATTATACGATACACGTACACGTTCGCAAACTAGATACGTATAATTACACGCTAAAGTACGAGTACGCTACGCTGAATGGCGAGCCAAAGCGCGCGAGTACAAATATACTCGTCAAAGAGTTGCTCGATGCGTATAACAATTGTATTGGAAATATTATTTTACGCGTTCGAAGCGTATTTACGGCGAACGAGTTATGCAATTTTATTAACGCGACGAAATTCAACGTTTCGCATTCGCGTGAGGTACGCGTATTTACGGCAAACGAGTTAGGCAGCTTTATTAACACGTTCGCTCGGTCGCGTTAAATATCAAATAAACCATAAACAAACGTCGTTGACGTAGTAGGTACGTAGTAGGTACGTAGTAGGTACGTAGTAGGGACGTAGGGCGGGCGAGTACGCAAAAACTTGCCGCCAATTCTGGAAACAGTGCTGTACACAAATTGGTACTCTTTAGCTAGATCGCGGGTATTAAGGAGTATTACAAAGCGCATTACGTACTGTTTTACTTTTCGTTTTCTCGTTTTCTCGTTTTCTTCTACCCCACATACGAATGGTTTAAAAAATAAGGTTTTAGTAATACACGGCTAATGAATAAATGTGTGCGAGCGCGAATGTGTTTTCAAGTAGGTAACCGAGTATACGAGATGGTTTTTGGTTTTTGTTTTTTGTTTTTTGTTTTTTTTTCTTCGAGTATTTCTCGTATCTTTTGAAAATATTTTATTCGAGTTGAAAGCTAGCGGTAGAAAGACTGGCGCCGTCTCCTTCGGCCGTAGGTATGAGAAGGCGATGCGACGCATCTGCATATATGTATATATATATATATATATATATATGTATGTATACAGCGAACGTCCGCACAATAGCACGGTACGAGTACTCGTGAGCTAACTTTAGCTACAGCTCAAGTACGAACGAACAGATGACGAATAATGCGGCGTTGAAGACACACGTACGCCGACAGCGAAGTGATTGTTTTTGTTTTTACATGTTTCGTCAAGACGAAACATTTTCAAATTAAAACTGTCGCCAAACGTTTGTTTTGTTTGCTTGGTACTACGTACTACATATATAAGTACGTACTCGTCTCAACTGCGCTGTAATTAGCGACTCGCTAATCGCAACACTCGACGAGCAGGCTCGCAAGATGAAAGCAACACGGCAGAGCACCGCACCGCACCGCACCGCCAAGGCTCTTTTTGTCTGTCGAACGAGTATATCCGCGCCAATGACGTTGTCGAACAGCGAACGAAACCAAACACGATGTAATCGTAGGATGAAAACGAGCGTGAGCGCGATAGGCAGTAGGTTTGATATACGAGTATTCAGTTTTCAGTACATTCAACGCCAATATTTTTGCACTTCATTCGACCATTTTTGATGAACCCGGATTTTTTTTTTTTTTTTCCAATCTCAACGATAGTTTAACGTCGAAATCACCCAAAAAATCGACTCTTTTTACTTTTTTCTTAACTGAAAAAAATTCAACGAATATTCAACGCTAAGCACTTGAAACTTTTTCGCCGCCGCGTGTAATTACTTATTTCTCTTTGATAAACGCGTGATATTCGCATTTCTTTTTTTCTTCGAAGTCTAAATTTGAGATATTCAATTTTTTCACAAAGCTGAATATTGTTTATTTCGTTAACTTTTGTACTATAGAGAAAGAATTTTTAATACGAGTTAAATTTATAATTGAAACTGGCGCAGATGCCATCTCCGTGGCGGCGGAAAAACTTCAAGTGCTTAGCGTTGAATATTCGTTGAATTTTTTTCAGTTAAGAAAAAAGTAAAAAAAGTCGATTTTTTGGGTGATTTTGACGTTAAACTATCGTTGAGATTAGAAAAAAAAAAAAAAAATCCGGGTTCATCAAAAATGGTCGAATGAAGTGCAAAAATATTGGCGTTGAATGTACTGAAACCCGAATACTCGTATATCAATATGTGGTTGAAATTGCCTTCTCGGTTTTTCCTGGCTAATGAACTGATAAGACTTTTAATCGATTGTCGAAGGGACAAAAATCTAATAAATAAGGCTAGGAAACTGAAATTATTTTCAATGGCTATCGAACAGACGAATACAAGACGCATTCGTTAAAAAATCCGAAGAAATAATATGTGGGTCAGGATCATGCGAAATACATACTACTGTTGAGTTTTTCATCCTCAGTCACGCCACTCGTCGAATACTCGTGTCCTAGAGCCCTGCTAAACAACCTATAGGCATGCGATGCGATACGATAGGCGCGCTAAAAAATTTCAATAATTCAACCGCTAATGCTGAAAACGTTACCTTCGATAGGAAAATGCAACCGCTGACCCCGCCCTCTCACCTACGCATGTACCGTGTACCGTGTACCTATTACGTATCGTAGCACCAGTTGGCGAGCAAAGCATCGGGCGCACGATCGCGTCGCGTCGCCACCGAAAGAGTAGCGCACAGGAAACAAACACGTTTGCTCTCGAAGTCTGCCTGGTACATACGAGTATTCGAGTGGCTGGCAAGCGTAAAAGCGTAATTGTAGCTACGAATAATGATCTAATCTCGCTCGGCACTCTACATACAGAGTAAGTATGGTACGTGTACCGTTATCGGCACACGTACCATGCGACACGACGCGACGCGACGCTCGAAAATTTGATTAAAACGCGAGCAACCGCAAGGTAAGTTAGGTTAGGCGTGCGTGTGCGTGTACGTGTACGTGTTCGTGTACGCGTGCTAGTATCGGTGTTCGATAGCGTATCAGACTATATGTAGTCGGTATGCTTTTGGCGGGCTTCCAACCAATGCAGACCGTACAAGTTCGATGAGGTACACGTACACGTACACGTACACGTACACGTACACGTACACGTACTTACGCAGGCTACATTATATAGGTGTAAAGAAACTTCAAGAGACAACACTGTTCCTATCTCTTATAATTTCGTACTGTACCAATTATCTCCTTACCACTTGCTATTGAGAGTTAGTTGTTAGATTACCATGTTATAGATACATAGATACGTTCGTGTAATGCAGCTTTATTTTCCGATTTCTGTTTAGGTAGGTACATATGATTAAATTGTATATTATGAAGTATGTATATCGATATACTTAGGCCTATTATTAATGTGTAAAATAAACTCTGTTTAGACATCGGTCAGCTGTTTTTGCGAACTATAAGAGATAGTTGAGATAGTGAACTCATATCTTACATAGGTATTCGCTATTCACTCGTAGTCCAAGTCCAAGTCTAAGTCAAAGTCGAAGGTTGCGGAAATGCTGGTAATTTTCAAGTCATGCAGCGCTGCGCAGCACATCACATCGCAACACGCACCTCCTAAACTAGACCTACAGATAAATACGTATTACTCGTTGATAGTTGTGCCCGGTACAACAACAAAATACTATCTTCGAATAATAATTTAATAAAATCTATTATAAATCGAATTAAACCGATGAAAAAATTTTTATTGGGTTCAAACCGAGTATTTATATAACCTAAAATTTTTTGTTCAACCAACGCAGTACTTACTATGTACCTGCTACCTGCTACCTGCTACCTCTAGCTAGACGCATTTTTTTTTACAATAACAACATTAAGGCTATGTCGGTTGAGGTAGACGCAGCTACAGCTACGTCTACGTAAGAGAGAGAGAGCTCGTATCGAGATTTATCAGTTTGCATAGCCGTCGGATACGAGTAATTCTGCAGTAATCGGTAACACGCACCGGACAACAACAGCTCAGCTTAAAAAGAGAGTGGCAGGTGGCTGACTGTACGTGTCGTATACGTCTAAGGTATTTTCGATGGAAAATGGAGGGTTTCGCGCAATGTTCAGCGGTGTACGACACGATATACGAGCACATATTAAGTACGGCATTTGTATACGCAATGCTCAGTTTCTGCTTTCAGTTAAAGCGTTTCGTGGCGCGTCGCGTCGCGTCGGAAGCGATGACGTCACAAAAATAAAACGATCAATTTTATGCCCTATTATACGCGCTATGGTATGGTATGGTATGGTATGCTACGCCAAACCATGGCATGGCACAGCATGCCATGGTTTGGCGTAGCATAGCTGGCTATGGTTTGGAATGGTATAGTATGGTATGGTATGGTATGGTATACGAGTACGAACGAGTATTCCGCAGCCCGTTGCCGTTGCCCGCCATCCACTTGCAACCCGCAACCCGCAACCCGCAACCGTTGCCAAAATGCGGCCATGAGCGAAGTGCGACGTACGTCTCCGTACATACGGACGGATACAACGGGTACCTCTAAGACGTACACGTAGGTAGGTAGGTAGGTAGGTAGGTAGGTACCTCTACTTAGTACTTACACGAACATACAGTGCACGTAGATTTACGGTGCGCGATTCAAAGTCACACATCTGAGGCACGGCAATTTGGCGTACACGCGTACACGAACACCCACCACGATGTGTACCTGTATGTGTACGTGTACGTGTGCGATGAACGTGTACATTATTTATTCGTACGTTTTACACATAAGTGTATATGTACACACACACACACACACACAAATACGTACCGACGTCCATCTGCAGCTGCCGACACAGGATACTCACTCGTACGGCGTAAAACTCGCATCTAGCTTCAGATGCACATTACGGTAGCGTAAGTAAAGAGTGCCGCGTAAACACTGGCTAGAGATATTCGCTACCTGAACCAGCACAACGAAATCAACGCAAGTCGAAACAATCTATAACGACGAGGCAAGGCGCGGTGCTGCGCTACGCTACGTAAATAAATTAAACATTTAGGTTGGAAAGGTAGGTAGGTAGGTAGGCAGTAGTTACCACACGTATCGCAGCGAGTAGCCTAATTAAAAAAGTGGCCGATCAACGTTGATTTTTAACACACATCTATCGGCATCGCCCGTAGCGCTCGGCGAGTATTAAAAATTTATTTCAAAAATAGAATGCAAAATACTCGCAGCGCGAAGCGAGGCGAGGCGATTTTCTTTTTCGACCACACCCAACCAGCGTAGCGATAGTGCGATACTTTTCTTTTCTCTCTGGATCGACGAAGTCGGTCACCTCGCATCGCATCGCATCGCATCGCCTTATGTCACTTTCAACAAACAGTAATTAAACGTGACGTAATAATAATGTACTTCGGTACTCGTAGGTCGCGTCGCTCCTTTACCACGGCAGCGTTTCACACGCTATCGCGACTATTATAAATTTACACTCGATCTGTCGGTAAGAAGATACTCGGATCGAAAAGCCAGGCACCTAACCGGCAAATTACATTCAAATATCGAGAAGGTAATTAGATATATACGAGTATAGGTAGAGGTAGAGGTAGAGGTAGAGGTAGAGATACGTACGTAGTAAGTACTCGTGGTCGTGGTCGTGGTCGTGGTCGTGGTCGTACACGTACATGTTGCGCTCGCCGAACGAGAAGAAAGGTTGACGGATTAAGGGTGGCGCATATATGGTGCTAGCGAAGGCGCGGCGCGGGCGCGCCTTCGCTCTGTTAACGGTGTTGCGAAGATGCTCGTTACATTATGCTTTGCGAGTATAGATAGAAAAAATATACGAGAACTGAAGTGGAGCCCAAGCTGTCCCCGTGGCAGTTTGGCTTTACCCAGGGGAAAAGTACTCAGCAGGCGATCAATCGTGTTCTGGAGTTGATGGACGACACGCGATGGAAGTACGTCATCGGGGTGTTTTTGGACATCAAAGGTGCATTCGATAGGGCTTGGTGGCCGATGATCCTAGTACTCTTGAGGAGGCTCGGATGTAAAGAAGACACAACTCGAATGATAAGCAGCTACTTGTCAGATCGGAGGGTTGTAATGCATGGAGAAACCAAGGTATACCAAAAGAAGGTTACACTGGGGACTCCCCAGGGGTCGGTTCTTGGACCGGACCTCTGGAAAGTGCTGTTCGATGCCTTCCTCAAGCTGGAAGTCCCAGAAGGGGTCGATATGACTGCCTTTGCAGATGACGCTACAGTGACGATTGGCGCAAACACGAAGAGGGAACTCGCTGACAAGATAGAAGTTACCATGAAAAGGATCGAAGACTGGGCCGAAATCACCAAGATGAAATTCTCGGCAGACAAGTGTCAGGTGTTGTTTAAGCGCGGACAGCTCGTGTCTCCACCAAACGTATGGCTCAACGGCGAGATTGTCAGATACGTGAGCAAAGTCAGGTATCTGGGGAGGATTATTAGCCTAACCAAGACCATGATGGAGTACATAGAACATGTCACTGGAAAAGCGGATGCTATTTTCCAGAACGTTAGGCGAGTGGCTGGAAAAGAGTGGGGCTTTCGGAATGTACAGATGGAGATGTTGTACACTGGGGTGTACTTACCCATAGTAAGTTATGCCCCGGCAACATGGCCACCATCGGTGGGTGCTACCGACCGCAGCAAACTATTTACGAGCCAGAGAAGAGCCCTATTGACAGTGACGGGAGGGTACGATGATACCTCTCACGTCACACTACATGTCATTAGTGGAAATCTGCCTCTGGACTTGGAAATAGAATGGAGGCGAGAG
>FIZR01004819.1:0-28028 GCA_900060175.1 Ferrisia virgata
AAAATCAAAAATAAAAAACCCCCCCCCTTTTTTTTTTTTTTTTTTTTTTTTTTTGAGAAAAATGGCCATATAACGTGGTATTTCTTTTCTATGCCGAAAACTTATGTTTGTATGATAATTTAAACATCATATTTGGAAAGTAGAGACGAGAGAGTACTTGTGTACCCATATTTGAGCATTTTACCAACCAATATTCAACTACAGTAAACTTTTAAAGATTTCCATTTTATCGATTTTTTGCATTTTACATTTTTTTTTCAAATATTTTTATTCTACCATCACAAGAAGGACGTTTAAAACAAACGAAACCCATTGTTATTGATAACTAGAGTTTGTGTACAGGGTTTAGGCTTTTCAAACGTCTACTCTATCATCATACGCGATGGGTGGGGGGGGGGGTTTACAAAGCGGATAAGTGTTGAAAGCTGCTAAACTTCGAGTGTATCTATTCTGCGGATAAGTGTTGAAAGCTGCTAAACTTCGAGTGTATCTATTCTCTTCGTAATTCCGAACAACTTTTATTTTATTGAGGTTAGCCGTATGAGATTTCGTTTCTTCCTTGAAACAATTGAAAATAAATTATTTTTAGCCTGATTTACCGATCTACGGCAAACGGAGGGAGGAGAGGAGTATTCACGAAATAAGCTGCCATTCGTTTGTGCTGCTTCCCTTCCTAGTATACTGAGGATTACTTTGGAGGATGAAGTAAAAGTAGATGCCATTCGTTTGTGCTAGATTATGCCACAAACCCTATCGTTTATGCTGCTGCCATTCTCAAGATACTGTGGATTGTTTTGGAGAGAGGAGAGTAGACATGCAAGCCTTTTCACCACGTTAACGATGCCAAAATTGATGCTAAACTATTAAAATTGATACCAATTGTTTGTGCCAGGTTTGTTCTGGATTGCGCCACAAACCTTGTCCATTCAGCTTCCTCATTATCTCAGTATAGTGGATATCTTTGCAGACCAAGTGAACACACGTTCAATGCAATCTAACACAATATGATTATTCAGACACATTATACTAGAATGAAACTCTGCTTGTATCACACTTTTTTCAAACGTTCCCCCTCTGTAAGGCCTGCCACCTTTTTCTAAAATTCTTGTACTTCCTCTTCTATCACTTTCATTAAAAATTTTCTCAAGAAAAATTTGTAGATAGAAGGTCACAAATATTTGTAGCCATTATTAAAATTTCGATCCGACTACTCTTTCAGCAAAAATTGCAAGAGTGGTGTGTACAAACAGTCGAAAAATTTTATAGTATTTGCATTTTATGATGTAAATGGCCAGAAGTGAAACTGTATCCTTTCCAGGGTGGAGGGAGAAGAAGCATTTGCTGAAATGAATCGGTTAAATTCGCAGTAGGTTTGGACTGACAGCAGGTTTGATATTTTTGTGTAAGAGTGAGCTAGGGGTCAAAATTCAGCCTTGCCCAAATTTGAGGCAGGAGGTTCTTAAAGGCTGACATGGGTAAAATTGTTGATTTCGAAACCAATCGATGAAAAATCAAAATTCGTTCAACAGACCTTGAAAAGAAGATTTAAATTTGGCATGTACATTTAATAGAGGTCTTATATGGGTCTTTTGGGAGTTTCAACCCTCCACTCCACCTTCCTCCACCCCGTCGAAAAATAGTTTTCTTGCGGTTCTTTCGTTTTTGAGTTTGTTCCACACTTATCTTCTTTCCAACTAGGAGTGGGGGTGTTGAAATTTGACATATCTACGTAGTAGGGATCCTAGATGTCCCTTTTGAGGGTTGCAGTTGTTCACTCCAATATCTACTAATACCTCTAACACTGAACTGCACAATTCTCTTAATTCAGGCTCAAAAAGCAGCGCATCGCTGTGTTTTTTTCTCATATTAAAAAATTATTTTAGAATCTCTAAAAAACAAAAACATTACGAAAAGTTTTTTTTTGTGGTCTCGTGAGTCTAATGTAACATGTTAATAGCAAAAAAGAATTTTTTTTTTATTTTTATCAAATTTTGAAATATTAAGCGGAAAGGAGGGAGAGCTAAGGGTCAAGTAAGGACCCTCAAATTTTTACAACGTTGTTTGATATCATTTATCAACAAAAACATAAAATTAAAACGCTCTGATAGGTACCAGTCTTTTTAAAAAATTATTAAAAAAAAAACACATTTTACGTCATCCCACAGAACTAGAGAACTCTATCGTACAAAGGGTTCACAATACATCGAGTCTCCCTTGTTTATTTTTTTCATTCATAAAATTTCCAAAAAAACACCTCGTTTCTTAATCAGCACAAGTGGCTGTTTACGAAACGTGACCGTATATTTACACAAATTAGCCCGCAATTTAAAAAAAAAAAAAAAAAGAAGCAACGAAACGACATTTGACATTTGTGTTTGCTTAAAAAAATTAAATTATGATTGGAATTTTCATGAGTAAGGCCAATGCATTCAATAATTATTGACCAGGAAGACGTGCGGTAATAACGATGCGCACAATTCAAAGGTTATCATTACCTATTATTCAGAATTACCTTGCCTTTACTACCTACATATACATACAACAGTTATGGAAAGAACGAAGAATACACCAACGGATAAATGGGTAGACGTCGTTGACCACCGAATCAAGTTAAATATTAATCGTAATAATTTTTTCATCAGTACTATAATTGAAATACTAGTGTATTAAGTATATAATATGTACTCGCATTTGTAAGTACTTTAAAAATAAAAAATGTACAAGCTTCAAGAAAAATAAAATACACACGTAAAGTACGATCATAATTGGTACTTACATAAGACGTCTAATTGCATATCAACGGTAACTGGATCACCTACGCCATTCGAAGCGGTACACTGATATACCCCAGCTTGGTGTCGGTCGACTTTTTCCAATGTGATAGAAAATCCTTCAATAGCTTTTTCTCCACTGGGCAAAGCATTATCCTGGATAAAACACAAAAAAAGAAGAAAAAAAATGGTCAAAACCACACACACACAGACATAGAGTACTTCTACCTACGAGTATATCGATATTACCCAACATCGTACTAGTACGAGCACCAAATTTTGTGTCGTTTCAGAAATTCAAAAGTATGGAGCTAAGCTGGGGAAGGGGAGGAGGAAGTTCAATAGCTCAAATCACTCGAAATTGACTAATTTTTCAATACCAATAAGCGAAGTCCTTTTTCAAAATTTTCGGTCAGGTCAAGGGTTCTAAAAATTGAATCTTCAAAAATCTTGTCTTCACGCATTAAAATTGCAAAGAAATTTTCTCACGTCAGTAATTACCTAATTGAAAAAATGATTTAGATAAAAAAGTTTCAGTTTCTTATAAGGATTCTGAATATATGCTAATTTTTGCCCTAGCGTTGATAAAAGAGGAGTTATGGCACATTGTAGTTGAAAAAACAAGTGAATTTTGAGACATCACGAAGTACAATAAATATAAGAAAAAAACACCAATCAGTGAAAGAGTTTTGTAATTTTGCCTATTTATTACCCGGGCAAATATAAAATTACAAAACGGAAATTCGGAAAGTTTTGGATCAAAACCTTGCGATAAAAGATGATTATGAAGGAAAGTGCATAGATTTT
This sequence comes from Ferrisia virgata, assembly GCA_900060175.1. Classification (NCBI taxonomy): domain Eukaryota; kingdom Metazoa; phylum Arthropoda; class Insecta; order Hemiptera; family Pseudococcidae; genus Ferrisia; species Ferrisia virgata. Next base: position 3,579 of record FIZR01004819.1, read on the forward strand.
TTGATCCTTCCCAAACTACCTTCCTAATTAAACTAGGATATTGAAATTTCGTATGTGAATTTGGTAGGAGTCATAGATGTTCTTTTGAGGGTTTTGACTTCTCAAACCCATCAAGCCCCCTTCAAGCACAGAAATGTAGTTGGAGATTATCCTCCAAATTGAGCTGAGAAGTTAAAATTTGATATGCACATTTAGTAAGAATCGGGACGTGCCTTTTGGGGATTCCGACTCATAAGTCTCATTGCATTTCTCACCCAATAGCCCCAAAAAGGTTATTTTTTCCCAATTTTTTGAGTTTTTTGAGTTTTTTCCTCACATATCTCTCCACCCTCCCATTGCGCTAGGAAGCTGAAAGTTGGTATGTAGATTTAGTATAAGTCCTAGATGTACCTTTTGGTGGGGTCAGCTTTTCAGCCCTTTGCTCCCCTACTACCCTAACCACTGATTAGGGAAAAATCATCGCGAAACATTGTTTTTTTTTCTATTTTTATTTTACACTTCATTGTATCTCGAAAATCGCTTGTTTTTTCAAATTCAACTCCTGTCAATGCTAAGGCAAAAATTAGCTTAAATATTCAGAATCCACATTAAAAACGGAAACTTCTTTATCCGAACCATTTTTCAATTGTGTAATTACTGACGTGAGAAAATACGTTGTAATTTCAATATTCGAAGATACAATTTTCGAATTTTCAACTTCCGGTACCATTGACCTAACGAAAAATCTTGAAAAGGGGACTTCGCTTATCGTTATTGAAAAAATAGTCAATTACGAGTAATTTGAGCGATTGAACACCTTCTTATCACATCCTCAATAAAAGTTACCCCTTAGATTTTTTATCGATTTTCAGCCAAAAAATAACTTTCTTAACACAAAGTTACAGAAATGGAAAAACTATGGTTCGATCGATCAATTAGTTTACCAATAAATACCCGCCGACCTTAAGAATTTTACCTATGTATTTTTGAATCATTTGCTGGAAAATTTTCGGCAATAAAATATGGATTTGAGCTCAAAATTTACGAATTTCAGAAAATTGTACCCTAATCGATGAAACAGGTCACCAATATGGGTAATTCGAGATTTCAGATGCTGATGTTCATATGTACCACTTTTATAAACTGTTCTCCAGCACTGGAAAAGTTCAAAATTTCTCTGAAGGCCACGAAACGTCTCGAAACCGCTTGTGTACTAAATTTCAGTTTTTTTCGTTGATCAGATCACATTTTCACGATTTACACGACGATGAGATAGTTTTGAAATTTGAAAAATTCGCCAAAATTCGAGAAATTCACTTCATGATTTGAAATTTTTGAAATAAAGTTCTTTTAATATGAACTTTCAATTTATTTATGTATTGACTCGAAATTTTGCTTTGAGTTGGGATACCTCCCTTATTAATTATGAAAAAGTAGTGAAAAACGTGGTTTTTTTTTGGTTTTGATTTTTCCAAAAAAATATATGTGATAGATGACCACCAATCAAAGGTTAAAAAATTCTCAGCTATGAGAACTTTTTTTTTTAGAAAATTTCAGCACAAAAAAATTAGGAAAATGAAAACCGAAAGTTTTAAAAAAATTTTCATTCATAGTACTCAGCATGATGTATAATTTGTGAAAATTTCAAAAATTTTTACCTTCCCCTTCTAGAGATATTGCGCGTGTAATTTTATATTTGCCCGAGTAGTAAATATGCAAAATTACAAAACTCTGTCACTGATTGGTGTTTTTTTCTTATATTTATTGTACTTCATGATGTCTCAAAATTCACTTGTTTTTTCAACTACAATGCGCCATAACTTCTCTTTTATCAACGCTAGGGCAAAAATTAGCATATATTCAGAATCCTGATAAGAGACTGAAACTTTTTTATCTAAATCATTTTTTCGACATTTGGGGCTAGGAATTCCGGAAGGGGTGGGTGTAGGCGGTCAAAAATTTTTTTGAGCTGCTTTTAGATCGTGAATAACATTTTGGTTCAAATTTGATCAATTTTGATTCGGGGGTCGTTTTTAACCCTTATTAGGAAAGTCTCTTTTTATAACAGTCCAGCTTCGTACTTTTGAAATTTTCCATGCTAATGTCTGTACTATAAATATCGATTCGAATCATCGAATCATTTATCGTATGTTTCGGGAGATGGAAAAAAAAAAAAAAAAAAAGGCTTACGTTTCTATGCACGATACTATACACGTTAGCTATATATTTGCAATTACTCGGAAAACATAATATAACAAGAGTATAGAAGAGGTATAAATGTTGAGAAGGATATTGCGAGAGAGTAACAAAGCACGAAAGAGACAGGAGTAGATGTTCATCTCAAGGCTCGAGTCGAGTGCTGGGGTAGATATAGGTATAGGTATAGGTAGGTAGGTATTTTCGAGCATTACAAGATACCGCATAACAATGCAAACAATTTCGCCGTTACTCTCGTTAAGTGAACATAAATAATTCATAGACTGATTCAATTCCATAACTATGGCAGGTAAATGAAAGGATTTATCACCTCGACGGCGAACGAACAGCCGTGTACCAGGCTTCACCGCGACGTCGAAACAAGAAAGGGGGTGAGCAGAATGTAAGAGAGAGAGAGAACGATAGAACGCTTCCATCATTGGATACAGAATCGAAAAACACGAATATCTGTACAGTACAGCATCTCGGTCGCTCGTCGTATTTCCGAGTTGGCTCTCGTAATCAAAAGGTGCTAATTTCGAGGCCAGCTTATACACGGTCGAACGAATATAAGGGTTTCTTGGATTACAAAATGTGCACCGTGCCGCGCCGCACCGGTACCGAGAGATTGATTGCGTTATCGGATAATTTTAATTATTCTACGCTACAGCTACGTTTTACGTCCAAAGTCCACAGTCGTACACGTATAGACCTAAAGTGTAACTCTAGATTTCATTATTAATTATAAAATGGCCTCTTTTATGCTATTTTTCTTTTTTTTTTCATTTTTACAACGACCTACCACACTTTATATAAATACCTACTTCTTCTTAGGTAGGCAAAGGTGGAACAGGAAGGTCTCTCTCTTCTCTCTCTCTCTCTTCGTCTCATGTACATATATAAGCCGATGTTTCACGCTCGTCGAACTTTACACCTTCATTCACTCTTCACACTCGGTTCATTTTCGTTGTCGCGCTCTTTCCATTCATCCCATACACCGCCACCATTGTCCCCTTTCCACTGCAGCAGTATCATCCATGAATTCAGTACAGCAAAATGAGACAGAGGCAAAAAGGCTTATGAAGAAAATAGCACAGAGACCTACGCAGCTTTCGAAGACCGACCCTTCGCACTATACACACGAACCGATGCAAATACCTACCATTTAGTACCTGTCTGATAAATTCGAGCGTGCTGAAAATTGAACGAAAGAACAGACAGCGGAAGGAGAGCAGCAGGAATTAAAACAAATTAAACTTAATTAAACACTTTTACACGACGGCTTTTTAATTTCATTTAATGCTGCGAATTCACTTTCTCTAAACCTTACTTCTATTGCCGATGCCGCGTGCCGGCTCCTGGCAGCATTGGCACTTCGCCTTCAGCTTTCTTTTCATTTTACTTACTTTTAATTCAAGACGAAGTTATTATAATTTCACTCTGTTTACTTTGGATGGCATAATAATGCAACGTAAAGTTTACGAAGCAAAAAAAAAGGCATCGCTTTGCGATGATTTTTCAGCCTGATTTTCGTCGTGAATTTACTAAAGCACGAGAACTAAACGGTAGGCAAGACTGTGAATTGGAACTAGCACTGGGGCGAGAAACCGTTGAAAACTGGTTCAAAATTGAACCGAAATTATAATTAAAACTAGAACAAATATTCGTTCATACCCAATAGCTTCTTATTTTTTCTCCTCTCGTAGTGACGTCTGACTTGACTGTTGATTATTAAAAATATTTTAATTTGACCCCCCCCCCCCCCTAACGAAGGATTTTTCATTTTTTTTGTGTGTGTGTGTGTGTGCTTGTCTTATGTGGAAGGATGAGAATCGAAAAGTAAGATCATTTAAAATAGATGACAAGGTGTTTGTGTATTAGGTGGGCCAAATTAATTGAATATAGTAGGAAAAAACACCAAAATTTTGTAAAATAATTTCAAATTTTCACCCCTAATTTTTGAAAAAATTCTATCAAGCATCCAATTAGGAAATTTTTACCAAAGTAATAAAGGGCCATTCGCCACTTGGCATGAATATATTTTTTCCAAGCTGTTTACAAATTGGAAAAAAAATCATTATGAAATTTTGTAATATTTTTCAGAAAAAATTTAGTAATCTTATGGAAAAATTTACTCTGTTTTGCGTTTTTTCTTCGAATTAGTTTAACATCTAAGAGAAAACAGCTTTTTGATAAAATTTATGTTTCTGTAAAACTTTTTTTTTTTGAATAAAACAAAAAAAAATACAGCATGGAATTTTTATCTAAAATTTCTAAACTTTAAGAAAATATAATCATGCCAAGTGGTAGAGGGTGACTCATTACTCCAAGAAAATTTTTCTAATTGGATACTTATAGGAGCTTTTCAAAAAGTTGAAAGTAAAATTTTGAATTTTTTTGCAAAATTTTACTGTTTTTTCATACCTTATTCAAGGTATCTCACAAACTGCTCAAATCTTTACAATCAATGTTTTTAATGGAAATATGTATTACACTATAAAAAGTTGGAAAGGTTTGAAAATGACCTCATTGTGTATGGTTACCCCTTCACTGATGAAGATAAGCAAAACATTATACATATGTCAAGCTTAGATTGCATCACCTGCAGTATGAAGGAAGTACTATCCAGTTGGAACACCCTGTACATGGAATATTTCATAAAAAACACAGCATAAACTTCAAAAGCTGAAATTTTGGCTAAGGAACTTTTTTGCCCACTGTTTTGACCTAACTTAGATTCGTTCAATTTGGAAGCAGTCAACGCGGAAAGTTCCCTTGTGAGCTCGGTCTAGTAGTTTTTAGCACGATTTTCTACGTCATATAGCCCAAAAAAACTAGATTATTACAGACTATACACTAACAGCGAATAGAGAGGGAGGGAGTGCTAACAGAAATCGTTTTGAGGTTTTAGAAGACTTTTAAGACCATTTTTAGCCATATCAGATGTTAATTCTTTTTTCATTTATTCCCTCTTCTCTAGAATGTACATTTAGTAGACGTCCTAGACATGCTTCTTGGCAGTTTTGACTTTTCAAACTCATTGCACGGACTATTTTCCTCAAACACTAAAATTATTCAGTCTGCCCAATACTGACCAAAATCCCTCCAATTTGGTCAATCGCCTCAGTTAGGCGGCGGGTTAGATACATATGAGTGGAGATGACCTTGGGTCAAAATTCAGTTTTGCCCCATTTTGGCAAAGGTGGTACTGAGAGGCCAAAAATACAAAAATTGTTCCTTTTTGAGCTAATCGATAGAGGATCCAAAGTGATATAACATATCTAAAAATTAACCTCCTAGGTCAATTAGAAGGGGAGATATTAGGGTTCTCCTCTTTTTGATATTGAAAATGGGCTCCTCCTCCTCCCCTCTTCACCCCTCAATTGAGCTAGGAATTTAAAACCTGGTATGTACATTTAGTACAAATCCACTTCAGCTTCATTGCACCTCATCAAAGCTCCGAAATTGTAGTTTATGGTCATTTTTTCTTATTTTTTGAGTTTGTTCCTTGCATAACTCCCCTCCAAATTGAGCTAGGAAGATGAAGTTTGGTATGTACATTCAGTAGAGTGCCAGTTTAATGAGCAATACAATACAGCTTTTGCTTAAAATATCTTCTACATTTAAAAATAGGCTGTATGTTATTGTAGATAGAAAAAAAATAATAATAATCAAAAAACTCGCAAAAAAGAAACCCTCCACAGACTCGGAGTCTTTCTGGTGAGCGACTCGCTACATGATGACTCGGAGAAGCAATTTCCAAGGACTTGAACGTTAAGACTCGGAGTTGAAATTTTCAGAGACTCTGGTCAACCCTGGTAGCAAGCAATAGACGTCTTACCTACAACGCGGGATAACAAACACTGCCCCTACTGTTATACTATCTTGTAGAATTGTAGGTACTGAAGGCTGTTGGTGGGGACGAGAGTGGGAATGCGCTAAGTGGTGGAAACACGTTTGTGCAAGCATTTGTTGGATTTCTTATGTACCAATACATGGTTCAACACTACACTTACATAAATTTAATCAATACAACAACCAATTTTTCTATTATTTTTTAGAACACCTAATGAAATCCCGAACACATTATTAAAATAAATTATGCTTATTGATTTTGGTACTTTAGTTAATAATACATAATATTTAATTAAATTTGAACAGAAGCGAAATTGGTTCTGTAGGTACTGGCGAGTATTGGTGGGAACGAGACTGGGAATGTGCCAAGTGGTGGATACAGGTTTGTGTAAGCATTCGTCAAATTGCTTATGTACTACTTTCAATTTTTGCATTGCTTACACTTAATTTTACCTCGTGCCACGCCACTGAATATAACCATCTGGTTTCTTCATTAAAAAGCGCTGCAAAAAACACAGTCGAAGGGCTCAGCCTGCAAGCAGACAACTACGATGACATATTTCAACTATCAAAAAACAAATACGACGATCCGTAGCAAGTGATTAAAAAAAAAGAAATTTTCTTTTCTACGGGGGGATCGTTATTGAAAAAATTGCCAACAGATATTTCATCAATACTCCTGCTCCTCTCATCGCCATCCATCCCAGGTTGATAGTCCGTAATAGCTTGGGTTTCTTTGCACAATGTGACGTAGAAAATTGGACTAAAAATAATGGAGGACGTTTTGCTATCGCAGGTGAAATTCTAGGTGCTCTAATTTCACCCACATCGGTGTTAACTTTTCTACCTTAGTAGAAAAGAGAGAAATTCGTCTGAATCTAAGATGTAGAAAACCGAGAGAGCGCCACATTTAGAGAAAATTTAACACCAACACGACGACCCGACGGATATACTGTTCCCTAGACGCGAATATTCACTTAATGAATTTTTCACTCTACCTATGAAAACTTTTGAAATTTTTCATGCGAATAGGCTTAGGAGAGGTTTTTCGACAAATTTCATATTATTTGCGTCGTATGGCCGACTTGGCGCGACTAATTAAATCAAAAAAAGAAAAGAGTAGATGCGTAAAAAATAAAAAAACTAGATGCCCGGTGAGAATTTTTTTTCACGCAATTTTTTCACCGACGAGACTTCAAGGACGCGACAAAGTGATGGGTTGAGTTATAACAGACTTCACCTAAGGAAAAATTTACTAACAGAAGATGTACCTACGTAAACGTCTACTTTGTAAATTTTATTCGCTGTCTCGTAAGTAAGAATATGTGTAATGCGTGGTTTAAAGGGATTCTCGCTTTGAATAATTTTTACAAAATGTATGGCCCATTTACAGCTTAATTCTTACAATAAGCAACATATCATGCGAAGCAGATGTAGGATTACAACAGTCTAGACGGGATTTTGTCTCAAAGACAAAATGAGGTTCATGACAATGTTGATTCAAGGTTCTAAGGTTACTTTCTTTAAAATGTCTATTAGCAGTCTGAGAATTTATCAGAATAAAATATCGTCCTATTTATGTATAATGCACCTATTATTCATTTCATTCAACCGAATAAATATGAAACATTGCTTTGAATCCACACTAATAAAGTTCAAAATTCAGCTGTAAATTTTATACATGTGTAAAAATTTTGATTCGAGGTCATTCTAATTGATTTCTCATTTTTTCAGTTTGTTTGCTATTGAACCAAAGTCCACCAGAAGAATTTTAGCTATTTTTCTTGGTTTTAAATAGAGAAAATTTCTTAGAGTAGGTACTCAACGAAAAATGGAAATATCTGTTGATGAGTACATGTAATTGCAGATTTAAAATTACAATGTATCTTCTTATCGCATTCTATTCCTTTACCTAACTTACGTTTATATTTTGTTACTTAGTTCAGTAATGAATTATACGTTGAATTGCTAACGTCGTTTCATTTAAAACATCATCGAACAACATAATTACAGGTATCTCGAGAAAAATATAAATTTGACATGTTTAAAAATGGGTATCGAAAATATATTTCTCGGATCATGAAACGGTTTTTCCGCAACCCTTTTCTGTATCTTTGTCCATTAAACTGAAGGCAGTTGAACCATAAAGGTAGCCTACCTTTCTCTTAACAAAATATTATGGTAGAAAATCAGGCTTAAGAGTTCAATATCCTTGAAAAAGAAAAAATCAACGTCAATTACAAACGATGACCGAGTAAAATCGAAAAAATGTTATAAACGGTACCCAGGCCCACTTTATAATGGAATTAATAAATATGCTGTACATATAAAATTATTCTTCCAACATCACTCTTCGCTACTTTATAAAATATTTGAGATTAAGAGCAGAAAATTTGAAATAAAAATTTCAAAATGATTCGTAATTTTGTGTATTGCTATATTTAGATCCACGAAACGCTCAAGGCAATCATTCACCTACCCCCTTTTAGAGTAAAGTCCGGATTCAAATTGAACTAAATATGATTTTAAATTTTATTAGAAATAAATTCAACAGAAAACGTCAATTGTATGTCCCCAGGTCCCACTCATATGGGGTGGGGGGAGGAGTGAAATTGGTACCAATTTTTTGTGCTTGGTTTGTGCACAACCTCTTCATCCTTTATTTTAAAAACCTTGAGCGGGCTGAGGGCATGCGAACTCCACCCATGCGACAGTGAGGGGTTGAAAATAGCGTCAATTGTTCATGCTTCGTTAGTGCTGGATCTGTGCTCACATTTATTTCAATTGGGCACATCCTCTGTTCTACCCCTATTCAAAAGCAGTCCCTCGAGCGCAATAGGAGTGTACGGAAAACAAGAGGGGATCGTATACAAATGAAATGAATAAGTGCACAAACACGCAATAACGAAGCCCAAACGATTGACACTAGTTTCCATCCCACCACACCCTTTTGAGAATTTCATGTTTATAGCACTGCCAAATGTGTTTTTTTAAATAGGGGTGGAATGGGATGGACACAAATGAAATAAATGTGTCCACATAAACGATTGACACTAGTGTCTACCCCCCTGCACCCTCTAGGAAATTGCATGTCGCCAACTTCACTCATTTTAACCCCTTTTCAAAGAGGCACACAAACAAAATAATTGCATGCACAAACAAGCATTAACAAAACACAAACGATTGATACTATTTTCAACCTCCACTCTCGCATGGGCATACCCTACATGTTCCCAGCCTCGCCGAAAGTTTTTTAAAATAGGGAAAGAAGAGATTGTGCACAAACGAAGTACAAAGGATTGGTATCACTTTCATCCCAACCCCGTATGGGTGAGGCTGGGGACATGCAGCCAAAAAGGTCGAATTAGGTATTCACTATAAACTGTGTGTATCGCATTAATCGTTTTCTCCTTATATCAGTGATAGGTCAACTCATCAGACATACATGCATAATGGTTAGGCTACCCGAAAAATCAAAGGGGCAGACAAATGCCATCACCAAAATTTCATTCTTGCTTGAACCTGCTGTTCACTTAGAAAATTCATAGAAAAAATTATTGATAAGTTTGCTGTATGCTATCCTGCCTCAGGACTCGTGGTTTGTAAAACAAAGAAGAATTTTATCTTGGAGGAAACCTCGGAAATTAGGCCAAATGACTCTTCCTAGAATAAACCTCCAACTGCCGCATATATTAGGATCAAAAGCTCTAAAGAACATGGTTTATAACTACCCGGAGGTTTCTTTCAGGACGAATCATTTCGCTCAATTTTAAATACATTGTTGGAAGTTTTCTGCAGGATAAGCCCATTCGTTTTTTACAAGTTTATATCGAAGATTTCCTCCAGGATGAGTCCTCAGACCAGCTACAAAACGCAAAAAATCCCGTGTGAATAAGATGAAAGTGAAGACGATACGAATGTAGATGAGAAATGGTGGTCTACAGTATTTAATGTTGACTAGTAGATCAGGTCTTTCAGCGAGTGTCAATTTTTTCAGTAGATTTCTGATTAGTCCAAAAAGAATTAGGCTATTACGGACTATGCCTCTACATTGGATGAGCGGTGACAAGTGAGGGGGGGGGATATCAATAAAATGCGTTTTGCGGTCTTAGAAGATCATTCAGACCAATTTCGACGATGTCAGCTATTTAATTTTATCATTTTCTCATTTTCCACAAAGAATTAAATCATCAACTCTGCTCTATACTAGTCAAGCGGGGATGATCTCGGGTCAAAATTCAGTCATGTCCAAATTTGGCGGGCAGTGTGTTCGGGGGAAAAATCGAAAAAATCGTTACTTTTAGGGCCAATTGGTAGAGAATCCAAATTTGTTTAACATATCCAAAAATCAGTGTCTTAGGTCAATTTGAAGGGGGGATAGGGGAAAGGGCTCAGTTTTTTTCCTATGTAAGCAGAGTGATTCTCCCTCACCTCGCCTCCAAATTGAGCTAGAAAGTATGAATTTGGTATGCAGACTTTGTAGGAGTTATAGATGTGCTTCTGAAGATATCAACTTTTCAAGTCCCTTTGCACCCCTTACATTGGGTTTTGTTATTTTGTAAGTTTGTTTCTTGCCCCTCCAAATTGAGCTAGGAAGTTGAAAATTGGCATTCAAATTAAACATAGGTCTCAATGTTCTTTTTTGGCGATTTTGACTTTTTTGCGTCATTACACCCCCTCACAGCCTAAAAATTCAGTTCTTTGGTAGGTTTTTCTTTTTGTTTTTAATTTGTTCCTCGCATTTCTTCCCTCTAAATTGAGCTAGGATGTTGAAATTTAGTATGCAGAATTAGATAAGGTCTTGGATGTGTCTTTTATGGGTTTTAGCTGTTCACTTCTATATCTACCTGTACCCCTACCACTCTTCAAAAAGAAAGAACATCCCACAGCGCTCCTGCTTAAATATCTTCTTTATTGTATGAAAATCAGGCTCAGTGTCTTCATACCGAAGCAACCTTCAGGGTTTCAGTTCAGGTCATTTGATTTGAAATTTCAAAATTTGCATAATAAATCAAAAAAAAATCTTTTTTTTCTTCCATTTTTTGGTATTGATATGTCGGTCATAGCAAACGATAAGTGATATGAGGACAAAAAAAAAGTGTTTGCAATTTAAGCATGAAAATAATAATTTTACAACTTTATAAAAATGGTAAAATAAAAATACAAAATTTCATCATTTGTAACGTCCAAAAAATTCAAAATCTCTATTGGTGATAATTATTCATATCATCTCTACAATACTCTCGTAAGATTCGAGCACTATGATTGAATAAAAACCAGATGACAAACCTAATTAACTAATAGTAATAATCTGTGTAGTGCAACTTACCTTCCTGGACCACAATATACTCGGTACAGGGTTACCGGAAGCTTTACACTCCAACGTAATAGATCCACCTTTTCTGGCGGTCAACTGTCCATTAGAAGGCGACGTCCGAATACTCGGAGGAACTGTAACATAAAAATCGCCGAAAAGCAAAAATGAAACACCTTATTAAACGACCCCTAAAAAGAAAACACAATGAGAGAGAGAGCAAGAAAGACGTAAGGTAACGAAAAAAGCGAACGCTTATCATAAAAAACTAATAAAAATCTCACCCTTCGTACCTCACTTGGGGCACTTACAGTTCAATTTTTACACGGCTACTTTATTAGGCAATTTAAACAGCCGTAAAAACATTTTTCACCGGGCCGAATTAAAACGAAGGAAAAAAATATAACTATTTAGCAAACTTTAAATTATGCTATATAAAAATAATAGAATTTTGTTATCTTACGCAGAGAGAAAGAATAAGAGAGAGAATGCGGGAGGAGGAAAAAAAAGGAGTAAAAAAGTAAAGGAAAAAATTCGTTAACTGAAATTATTCGAGTTTATTTGAAAAAACAAAAGAAAGGGAGACCCCCGGATAGAAAAATTAAAACAACCAATTGCCCCCGGACGAAAGGAGCAACGAATTAAAAAGACGAAAAACACTTCAGCCAAATACTGTAATGAGTTTTTTTTTTACCTATTTTCTTTTTTTCTCTCTTACTTTCTTTCGTAAGTACTATTTCATCGAAATTGTGTATTATGCGTGTTTTTTTTTCACTCTCTCTCGAATGCTTTTCATAAAAATACAAACATTATCTTAAAACATCCGAATGTTCGAATACTTACTTACCAACCTACCTACCTACCTACCAGCCCATTTCGGACGATGAAGTTTTTTTCCAGCTTATTTTTTATGTTCGGAAACGTCGAAAAAATAAAAAGTTTTCGTAGAATTCGAATTCTTTTTGTTATCCTTTTGTAATAGTGTGGGCCGATTAAATTATTTGCTCAATCGGTTAAATATATTAACAATTATACGAAAATGGTCTATCTACATATATCGAGCAATTTCGAATAATTTCAGTTATTTTTCAAAAATTTCACAATTCAAAGAATAGACGTCAATTTCGCGCGTGTAATTAATGAATCAAAATTTCAAAAGAGAATTTTCAATGATTAATTGGCTTTTATAAATTTGTAAAATTTTCAAATTTTCGACTTCAATTTTTTACCAGTGAATTTTAATTAGTCAAATATTGATCGGTGACAAAATACTGCCACGTTTTTAACAGCCTACATTAAATCGTGTAGAATTAGTAAACATTTTGAAGGCTTCGTTAGAATTTACAAAGAAACGAATAATAAATGTTAGGGTAAGTACAAAGTTGATGAAACACGCTTCGTAGGCCTTTTTCAGCCCCCGCCCTTATACGTCGTTCATTTTAATAAAATTTTCTTGTTTTTAAGAACTATTCTCACCTCAGATTTAAAATCAAATTCTTCGAAAAATAATTTTTCTTTATAAAACTTGAGTAATGCTCTTTTCAATGCATAAAAACCCAATTTTTTTTGAAAAAATTTCGCCCCCATTTCATTTGGGCATTAGTTCGACTTTTATTTGTTTTTCTTTCGTGAGTTCAGATCAACCTTAAAAATCAAATTTTTTCAAAATTGATTTTACTCCCTCTCAGTTACGAATTTAAAGTTTTATAGTAAAATAAACCCTAAAATTAGCTTCTACAACCTTCAACATATAAAACTAGACACTCATGTTAGAATTTTCAAAATTTTCAATTTACCTCCCCCCACCCTCCAACCGAGTTGATTACACCTAGAAACAAAATTGATCCCAAAATTTAATCCTACACTCTTGAGATTGTGTATTTTACCCACAACTTAATTTTTCTCTCAATTTTTAATTTTGCCCTCTCACTTCTGAAATTTCATTAAGGTCAAAGGTCAAATGAACACTAAATTTGAATTCTATGCATCGAAAAACCATCGAGAATGAAGTTTCAAAAGTTCACCGAGACATTAATTTCCGCCAACCAAATTTCCATTTTTCCCACTGTGCCTCCCTCCCCTTATCAATGGCCTCAGCAGAATTCCTGAAAGTCGCTTCACAATGAAGAAAGTAATATAAAATTTTGAAATTTATAAATTTTTTTTTTAAAATGTGCGATTTTTCCATTTTTTAAAATTCAATAAATTTTTTCTCTCCATGGGGAAGCAGCCTTCAGATTGAAAATTTTTAACTGCATTTTTTATACGTAAATCGTCACAATTTGCAAACCACTTTATCTCCACTCACTTATATTTTTTGCCTTGTGACGATATCGTTTTACTTCACTCTTCCTTACATTCAAAATTAGAATTTTTTAATATTTTTGTCCGAATAACTAAAATTTTTTTTCTTGTATTGATCTTTTTTATTTCTGCATAAATGCAACCCACGGTGTCAGACCCCACCCACTGAGTTCAAGGTGCTCTCCCGTTCATTTAAAAATTTTTTAATGAGGTTCTCATAATAGCCCTTTTGAAAGTTATTCACAAAAAACTGAAAAATCTACAAATTTTTAGTCATGTTTTTTGTTTGCATTTATACTGCCATATTTTACAATCCATTTCACCCCCACTCTTGGATTTTTATATCACACATACTCGAGAGTATGTACTACGTGTTTACAGCAAACAGCGAATTTTTATCATCATTGATTTTCATCCAACGAATTTTCGAAGTGAATAGCAGCTTTGGCTGAAAATGAAATCTTGAAAATAGCGTACCTCAGCCCCTTTGCTTTTTTGGCTATGCTAACCATTACACATGGAAGTTTCACGAGTTGACCTATTACTGGCATAAGGATGGCGAGGTTAATGCGGAACACCCGGTATATGGAACCTGTGAATCCGAATTCCCGATAAACGCTAATTTTTTAGGCCAAACTAGATCCTCCTTCAGCCTTTAGGATGATCTAGTTTCGCCAGAGAATATATATTTAAGGAATAACTACTCTATCCCAACAAAATTTGTCCAGACTGGTTTTCGCTTGCGGATATTTCAACAATTACTGGTACATTCAATGTGGAATAGGACAAACTGGTGTTATCTAAGGAAGGTTTAGCAAGGAAAGCCATTTTTCCTGCAATACCTTCACTAGGTTAAATTAGTTTGGCCTATTCCTAATTCGATATACTAGTTCTTTCAAAAACATCCGCAAATCAAAGCAATGTGGACAAATTTTGTTGGAATAAACTAGATATTCCTAAAATATTCTCCAACAAAACTATAACATCCTATGACCCTAAAGATGTTTCAGTTCGGCCTAAGCAAAACTGGTTTGCCTGAGGACAGTCCTCACGATATTCTAGTTTGGTCTTGGTGAAACTGGATTGTTGTGGGATGATTTAGTTTGCACAAGAAAATTCGCGTTTATCCGGAATTCAGCTTTGATCTGCAACATATAAATCAACCTGCCCCCCTTCAATTTGGGCGGAGGATATGCTGTTAACGACCTTTTTTTTAAGTAAAAAAGGGGGAACACCATATCTCTCCTCCTAATGGACAGAGAATGCAGATTTTTGGATATGTTACGCAACTTTTGATTTTCTATAGATTAACGAGTAAAATTTTTTTTCTTTGAGATTCTTGGCCCACAACACCCCTCCCTCTCTTCACAAATTTTAATCCGAAGTCACTTCTACTCATATATATATATATACAAGTAACCTGCCAATGAATTTGAGCCTAATGGCTGAATTTGAGCAGTTTTGATCGATATCAAACTCGGTACACAGTTCTAGTCTTTGGGAGAAATAACAAAAAATTCAAAATGAAACACATTATCTGAATTATGTGAGCATCATTGGCATGTATGCGTACAAAAGTTTGATATAGTTACAAAAATACCACAATCAGCAGAAGAAAAGAAATACTTGATGAAAATTACTATGGGAATTCAAGTTGAGGGCTGAATTCGCGAAGGATGGTTTAAACCACAGGTTCGGTGCCATAATGATTCAGAATTGCAGCCATTGAAGGAAAATAACCAAAATTGTTATTGCAGAAGCCGAAAACATTGGCCATTTATGTCATGCTGATGGAGATTTGCACGAAAAGATTGACATTGTGAAAGATAAGACTCATAATAAGGATGTGGATGAAATTCTAAGTGAATTCAACGACGACTGTGGTAAAATATCCGATATTGGAAGAGCTGATCGCGGTGTATTGATAGCACTGCAAGAGTTCGTATCTAATTACAAAAAAAATTAATACTAATGCGGAATTAATTGGCGCATTAATTACATTTAATAAATATGCTACCCCTAAAAAAAAAAATCTAGTCGTTTAATTCCAGTCCAACTAACAAGTATTGTCCGAAGAAAAACATGGTATAAGGGCAGAAATATAGTTAGGAGTGGTAGATATCCACAAAGTTTGTATATTTTAGATCATGGTTTTTCGATGTCTCAAAAAATTCAACCATTCAACTTGCCTAAAAGTTGAAAATCAACAACTGTAAACAATTTAGGCGAAGCGATTTTACGAAATTGTAAATTGGCTTAAAAATGAAGGGTTGCTCTAAAAAACAATCATAATCCAAAATAACAAAATTTTTTTATTTCAATTTTTTCTAGTATATTTCAAAGAAAACGTTTATAATTTTGCTATCAAATTTAGTTATCATATATTTTTTTACATTTTAAAAACCACGAATTTGAACGTTTATCTGTAAAAAAAAAAAGAACCATAGTCCATGCATTTTACATAGTGCGTTCTTATTGGTTAATTATGGACTATGGCTGTTTATTAGAAAAATAGTTCGTGGAAAATCTTTGTAAAAAATATGGTAACTGATAATAACAAGTGAGTTTTAAAACAAATCATTTACGTTCTTAATTAAATTATGGTCGAGTAATAGTTTCAAAATCCACTCAATTTTATCTTAGCATTAAACAGTATCCTTCTCGCTTATAAAACACAATAATAGTCCATGGAATGATTGTTGTCCATAGTCAAATATATTACTTTTTCACATCCCATTTTTACGGATGATAAAGGAAATTGAGTGATTATTCCGATTATATTGGTAATTTTTTCAAATTTTGAAAGTGATTAATACCCTTTGAGCATAATTTTAAATCCTATATCGAAACAAAAGAATGTTATTTTGCTCTCCTGAAAATTTTCATTTTTGGACTATGATTGTTTTTTTAGAGCAGCCCTTCAAATGTGTCTAGATATTTAATGTTAATTTGAAGTTACCTCAATGACTGTGGAATTTGTTTAAATTGTGAATTGGGTTAAAAACATAACTAGATATTTGATGTTAATTTGATCAAAGTTACCTTGATGTTGAATTTTTTTAAATTATAAAATGGGTTAAGAACGTTGTCTAAATATTTGATGTTAATTTGATCAAAGTTACCTCGATGTTAAATTTGTTGGAATTGTAAATTAGGTTCAAAATGTATCTAGATATTTGATTAAAGTTACTTCAATGTTGATTTTGTTTTAAAAAAAAAATAATGAAGTCATATGGTACTAAATGCGCGCGCATGTTGATTCTTTCGTTCGTGAATCCCTAACAAAGTGATACAAAATAATATTTCGCTATTAGAATACGTAAAAATGCCCCAAAACATAATTCCACTACAGCTGCGTTCATAATCATACAATAATTCATTTAAACCTCTTCATCATACATCATTTCTTCATTTTATTTCACAAACGCACGAGACGAATACACCTCGCGCCATTTCAATCTAGGGTTAAAAAGGCCACAAGTAGACGAGTGTAAATAGAAAGCAAAGTCGAGGTGAAAAAAAAAAATACTACGTATTTCTTTCGACCGCGTGGCTCGTAACGTACCCTGCTGAAAGATATAGTTTCGCCTTCGTCATATCATTAACGCATCGTTACATTTTACACTTGCTACAAAACGCTGGTTAAAACTTGAAAATAGCCTAGGCAATTAATTATTGCACGCGATGAAACCCCTAGCTACTTCTTCTGCAACTATACGTCATATATACGTACGTCTACGTACCCTTAAACCCTATATATATATATATATTTTTTTTTTTACCGCGAAAATATGGTTATATGGTACACAAACACAGCGTATAGGTATGCTAGGTAGGTAGGTACCCAAACACACACGCTGGTATATAGATATACATATTATAGTCCATTCATATCGTATACATTATACCATAGACACAAAGAGCTAGGGAGAAAGAAGGAAAAATAGAGAGACGGAAAGAGCCATTCACCGCCTCCGCACGCTATATTCATTAATCTCCTTATATTCTCACCTGTTTTTCGTGGAATGGCATGGCATGGCGCCGGTGGTAACTTTGAGGCTATAGTTCAAAGCTTGTTTGGGAAAGGAATTTTTTGTCGGTGCAATATTCCCTCATCAAGTTTTTATTAGTATGCGCTTTCTTCATACGCAACAGGAACAAGACAGAGTGAAGTACACGTGGCCGGAGCGGAGCGCAGAGGCTGGAATAGACCTCTAAACCGAAACAAACTCGATAAATTTAACAACTTATGGCAAACTAAGCCTGTATAGTTTTCTCGAATACTTCTTACTCATGCATGTGCATACTTTCAGTATCTACGTAGTCGTCACAAAACACCAACTATTCCCCCTGCACTCGCGATCGTTCTCTGCGAAATTCCTTAACTGAGAAGAACGAACGGTAGAGGTAGATGGGTGAAATACTTAGCCTGGAAGACTAACAACTATATACGAAGGCAAAATCTTATCTTTTTATACCGCCAGCACCTATCTATACTGTGTGAAAGTTTACTAGGTATTTACATATACTATACGCATGTAGGCTTGCTGCTTTGAACTTTAAACTTTTCTTCTTGCACTTCTAAGCGATTAAATATTACTTAAAGCTTTTCATTATATCATTAACATATCGTATTCGCTAGGGCGAGTCGAATTTTGCTATTTTTGGAAATCTGCAAACGGGGTGGTCACAATAGTTGCGAAATTACCGTAACATGATGTGGCAAAAATTTCAGCCTTTTAGCCCAATTTTTATTTGGCTAATTATTAAAAATTTTCAAAAATTAGACAAAAAAACTTGTTTGAAAATTTTTTCCAAAAATGGAAATATTACACATATTTATCCCTCAAATTATCAATGTTGATGAATTTTCACTCATATCTCCTCTTTTCAAAGGGTTCTAAAAATGTAATTTTTTCATATTTTTTTCATGATTTTCTGAAATGGTACGAAAGGAATTTTTTGAGAACCCTTCCCCCCCCCCCACAGAAATGGATATAGGATACCGATTTTCGATGATTAATCAATATTTCAGTTCTATCTCCCGTAGCTGATTTTTCCAGCGCACTCGAAATGATCATTTTTCACGTCTTTTATAATAAATTTGATTAAAATTGAAAAACATTTTCTTAATCAGTGGTAAGGGTAAAGAAGAATTAAGAGGGCTAAAAAGTCGAGACCCGCAAAAGGTTCATCTAAGACCCTATATACCAAATTTCAACTTCGTAGCTCGATTTGGATTGGCTATATGCGAGGAACAAGCTCTAAAACTAAGAAAAACTGATCGAAAAACAATGTTTTTGGGGTTGTGAGGGGGTGCAATGAAGATGAAAAATTGAGACCTCAAAAAAGCATTTTTAGGATCCCAGCTATATCTACACACCAAGTTTAAAATTCCTACTTAAATTAGGAGAGGTGAGAGGGGAGGAACAGCCCGTTCCCAATGCCAAAAGGACGAACCCCCCCCATATCTCCCCTCCTAATTGATCTAAGAAGTTGATTTTTGAATATGTTAGACAACTTTACATTGCCTATCAATTAGTTCAAACAGAAACAACTTTTGCCATTTTAGCCCCTCAGCACCTTCTTCCCCAAAATTTGGGTACCATTGGATTTTGACCCGAGGTCATCCCCACACCAGAATATCGAATAACACTCCAATTGAAACTAATTTCCCAAATTTCATCGATATTGGTCCGTATCGAGCTGAACAAATTATTTTTTTAATATTGATGGAAAAAATAGAAATAAATACCTGCACGGCAAAACTGGTCGTAGTAGTCTTCTAGGACCCGAAAACGGATTTTGTCGATATTCCCCCCGTTCCCTTCATACGCCGTAGATCCCTGAACTGTAATAATCTGCTTTTCACTGGCAATATGACACAGGAAATCAGGCTAATCATCAAAAGGAACAAGTACCTGGTATTTTAGACTCTCAAAAATAAATTTCAATTTTTTTTTAAACCATCTGTACCGGATTTTCATATGTTGGGAGCTTCACTTAGCACCTCTGAAAAAAGTACAAACCATTGACATTGATTTTAAATCAACAACAGTAAACGTAGTTGGCCCATTTTACTATAAAAAGAACTGAAAAAAAATTTTTAAATATGCCAAAAAAAAAATCTTGAAAAAACATGAAAAAAATCATTTTTTAAGTGTTCTTGAAAAATCATCCATAAGAGGTGAAATCGAAGTATTGCGCTTAATCGTGTAATATTGATGCCCTATATCCATTTCAGGAGGACGTTTTTCAAAAAAAAAAAAATTATGCAAAAAGTGACATTTTCAAAAACCCCATAGAAAGAAAATAACTCCTATCTCCTATCCAAATTGTGCCAGGAGGGGACTGAGTGGGGGCCATACACGAGCCTTTTTGAGAATTCGATTTTCCAAACTTATTGCACTCCCTTACAGCCCCAAAATACGATTGTTTGATTGGGTTTTCTCGTGTTTCAAATTTATTCGTCACATCAATCTCCTCCAAGTTGAGCTAGAAACTTAAAATTTGATATGTAGATTTAGCATAGGTTCTGAATGTGCTTTTGGGGGTTTCGACTTTCCACGCTTACTGCACTGCCTCGCAGCCTTAAAAATGTAGTTTTTTTAGTACGTTTTTCCAATTTTGAGACTTTGTTCCTGCCTTAACTCCCTGCAACTTGATTTGAGGAGGGAGAAGGGGGTTGAAATTTGCGGTATATAGGTTTCAGATTTGTCTGTAGGGAATTTTAATTATTCACTTCAATGTCTGCCTGTTCCTCAACCACTTTTCGCGACCATTCGAAAAAAAATGTTTTACCCCCATAAAACATTATTGAAAACTTCACTCGAAAATTTTCACCCTCGCTCTGCTCGAGAATCTGGCTGTATCTTTTTATCATTTCTTTTTTTTCCCCCAGAAAAATATCCATATTCTCACTATAATTTCGCCAATAGGAGGAGGGAGAGAGGGCATGTTAAAATTTTTTCACTGAATAAGTCGACAAATTTTTGAGTTGCATTCCTCCCCTCGCCCTCCACCTTCCTCCAACCAAATGACTTTAATCCGACACTGATGTAAGTCGTTCAGTTAAGGCTATGAAAGCATCGTAACGGGGAAGCTGTTTTCTTTAGGCTTTCATTTTTTATTCAATTAAAAAAAGCAGGTGACGTCATTGAATGAAAAAGTAGGTTCATTTCTAACATTGATAGGCTACTGCACAAATTGGTAGATTACTACACATACACAACGTACCGATTACTAACACACTTCAATTCTAAAGGCGTTCCAACTCTTTTACTTCGTGTATATAATAATTTCGTAGCATTTTTTTGTTAGTATCATTCATAAAAAAAAAAAAGGCATCAGCTTCACACACGCATACAGAGACACTATATCCTATACATGTAGTATAGATGGTTAACTTATAAATTAATTAAAACGCTTTTTTTTTTTACTCTAGTGCCTTTCGAAGCGATGATAAATTGCGTTTAAAATGATTTATAAACGATGAGACCGCCGCACGATATAGGGCTATTCAACAAAAGAACTCTTTTCCCCACCCTATATCTTGTCGTAATAGCTCTCATACTATATTTACTAATACTACCTTATAGATACATCTATAAAAGGTATATATACACGTATATACGCGTATAAAGGTAGCAGTAGACTTTTAGTCTGATTTTCTATGTCATATTTTCAATGAAAACTAGGCTATTATAGTCCATCGAACAGCAACGTTTGGGGAGGGGAGTATGCCAACAAAATCCGTTTTGGGGTCCTACAAGAGACCACTAAGACGATTTTTGGCCATGTCAGATATTTATTTATTTATTTATTTTTCCGGACATTAAAATCATTTACTTTGCTCGAGACTGACCAAAATCGCTCCGATTTGGTCAATCGGCTCAGTTTGGTCGAATATTAGATATATATGGATGGGGATAACCTTGGACCAAAATTCAGTTTTGCCCCATTTTGGGAGAGGGGGTGCTAAAGGCCCAAAAACACAAAAATTCTTTCTTTTTGAATCAATCGATAGAGAATCCAAAATTGTATAACATATCCAAAAATCAACCTTCTAGGTCAATTAGGAGGAGAGATATGGAGGGTTTCCCCTTCTTGACCTAAAAAAAGGGCTATTCCTCCCCTATCTCCCCTCCAAAATAAGCTTGAAAGTTGAAATTTGGTATGTACATTCAGTAGGGGCGTAGATGTGTTTTTTTGGGGGTCTCGACTTTTCAGCACCATTGCCCCCTTCAAAGCTCCGGAAATGTGGTTTTTTGGTCAGGTTTCTTCATTTTTTGAGTTTGTTCTACGTTAAACTCTTCTTCAAACAGAGCTAGGAATCTAAAATTGGGGAATGATTCAGTTTTTTATATTTTTAATTATGCGCATGCGCGTATACTTGGTATTGTTTTTACATTTATCCTCTTCTGCGTTACGATTTTTGTTTTTCATCCTCGTGTTCTGAAAATTATAGTGTTTTTTTTATTTATTTATTCAAAATATCAAAATATTAAAACTGAATCGTTTTTTGTCCTGTACCAGCATTTTTCCTGATAGAAATAAATTTATTAACCATGTTACCTGTGTTTTGTACCTATATGGTGTATGTACACTCAGTAAGGACCCTAGATGTGTCTTTTGGAGTTTTTGACATTTTCCTCCCCCTAAATGCTGATTAGGAAAAATGCATCGCAAAGCGATGCTTTTTTTCAATTCTCGTGATTGTAATACGTCACGAAAATCAGGCAGAAAAAGCATCGTAGCGATGCTTTTTTTTTTCAATTTATATTGAACGACTTTGGTGTTCTCTGTTTGAATTTCCATTTGTCGACGAAATATTCACTAGGTAGTAGGTTAGGTAGCTCGTAGCGTCGCGTCGTTTGGTAACAAGAACGAGAACTCGTTCGACTTGGAACTTGGAAGAGACGTGTTATTCAACCGTTTGACAATTATTGCTGCTTTTAAGCAAACTCGACGATACGACGATTAATTTATCGCCAATAAGAGCGAGGTACCGGAAAATGGAAAAATTATCGGTGAAAGCGACCGCAAACTAGATATACGATATGAAGCTTGATTGCATGGTTCGGGGTTCCTGTTATTGTACAATGTACACAGTACGTTGTTGCCTTGTTGGTATACAACGTCATCTTTTCATCTTTCGAATAATATTATGTCTCGTAATAAAGGCGAAAGCTTTTGTACAGCGAATTATTAAAGCTTAGCTTATAGGTATCCGGTAATGGTTTGATTTTTTTCTTCACCAAACTTCGCTTACAGATACAATACCCTTACATTATGTATAATTTTATGAACGATAAGATTATTCTAAAGATTTCATGTTTTAGCCAACATCATCGCTCGTATCGGAGTTTTTATCAAGTATATTTCTACGTATTTGACAATCTAGATTTTTTTTTAGGGGTAAAAATTATACCCGGAAGGTATTTTACACCGATGGTAGATAAGAGATACGTTTTAAATGGATACTTTCAATGATAAAATTCGAAAAATATGTAATTTTATGCGTTTATTGAAAACAAAAATGGAGGAATAGGAAAACTGAGTTCGAATTGGTGTTCTTTAGGAACATTGCACGATTGCATTTTTCAAATTATGAATATCTTAATTTTTACCCAAAATAATTTCACTGATCATCAAAAATTAACCAAAAATTAAAATTCCCAAATTTAAAAGCAGTGCACTAGGAAAATGTGAAAAACGAAGTAAACCATGAAAACCTGCTATTCCGTCTCCTCCTTTAAATGCATATTGTGGAGCTCTGCCTCTCGGGAAATGACATTGTTATAAAATTGCAAGTAAAGCATCGAAGATCAATATGATTTTATGCTAAATACAAGTATTCTACTTGAAATATTAACACTTCTTTTAAACCTGTAACTTTTGAGGTCTAAGGTCTAAAAACCGTTATTTTTCAAAGAGCATGATCAGTTAAGAATAATGAATCGAATCCAAGGTCATTGTTCAGACAAACAAACAGAGGTGTTTGTTTCAACGAACAAACACAGATGTTTGACTCGGAAAGCTGAGGTGTTTGTCTCTACAAACAAATTTGATAAGAGTTGAACTGTTTGCTGATGAACAAAGTAGCTTACCTCGATAAACAGAGCATCTCACCTTAAAAAGCAGAGTTTTGTGCCGCAACAAACATACCTGACAGACCTGAGCAGTTTGCTCTTACAAAAAGTAATGTTTGCTCCCACACAGATTTCCTCGACAAGCAAAGTCATGTCTCAACAAACAGAGCTGTTCGCCTTGAAAATCAGAGCTTTTTGCCTCCGCAAGAATAACTACCTTTCCTTTTAGGAAAATAACTAGCTCTCGGCTTTCTGTTACTATCATAAAGTTATCAAGTCTTTTTATGAAGTAACATCAAAATGATCTTGAATCGCTCAAAACTACACAAGAGCGAGATTTTTTAAACCTTAATCAACTTATACCTATTTTTAAAAAGAAAGAAAGAATCATCGTCTGTTTCAATTTTTTGTTCTCATCATCATCATTTGCCTTCAAAACGACACTGACTGACACCTTACTCAGCCAAACTAGCTCAAGTATTGTAAACATAGTTCTATCAGAACCCACTCCCAGCTCAGCTGCTATTACCATGGGACAACCTTTTGTCGAAAAAGAAATTATACTGCTGGAAATCGACTTCAAACCGAAGTAAATAGCTTATTTGACCCTAAATTACTAACTGAACAGGCCCGTAGCCAGGATTTTTTCTAGGGGGCGGGGGGGGGGGCAAAGAGGGGGCAGATTTTTTTTCAACACCAAAAAAAATTTCA
>FIZR01004820.1:0-35003 GCA_900060175.1 Ferrisia virgata
GGGTCCTCTGTGTCCTCCTTCAATCTTTCCTTGGATAATCACTTTGATGAGTTCATACTTTAGTCCTCGTAGTATGCGACCAGAGTAGGTATCCAATTTTTCGTTTTTTAATGGTATCCAGGATTCATCTCTCTGTACCAGCCATTTCCAAAACGCTGCTGTTGTTGATCTTTTTGATCCATGGGATAAGCAACATTTTACGATGAAACCATATTTCGCAAACTTCCAAATAGTTAATGGTTTTGTAGGGTATGCTTAGCATTATGTGTCAGCTAATACAGTACCGACGAATATTTATACTGGAGAAAATACTGTAGCGAAAAACAAGGTGACCCCAGAGTCCGAGAGCACGTCCACTGTTGTAGTGCGCTCTTGGGTCCTCGCGATCTTCGCGCCCTTCTGAGTGCGGATTGGTCGCAGTTCCATAAATAGTAGGCCACAAAACCTACAATTTTTACTGTATATGTGGCTACTTCACAGCCGTAGAGGAGTATGGAGTATATGTAGCATTTCAGCAATCTTTGTCTGCTTTTCAGATTTAGAGAACGATTTGTAAGTAAATTTTTCATCTTTAAGAAGGCTGTTTTTGCTTGTCCGATTCTCTGTTTGACTTCAACTTCAGGCGACAGATTCTCAGTGATAATGCAACCCAAATATCGAAATTCCTTAACCTTTTCAACCTTCTTGTTATTAACGATAATCTTAGTATTCTGGCCAGGATGTCGACTAACTATCATTCATTTCGTTTACTAATACACATGCTCAATACCAAAACTCCGATATATATTTTTTTAAAAGAGGAATGTTGAATTTAGAATTTATTTGCTAGTTATTTATTTTCATCTTCTTATCAATCGTTTTTCAAACTTCTCAAATCGAAAAGTCCTATTATGGTCCTATTCTTTTTCAATGCTAACTGTCAGTGAATCGAATTGACTGCAAGCAATAATATTTATTTGATCGAAAGAGTATTTAAAAATGTTAAATAATAGAATATTAACTAAATTTGAAAAAAAAAAACGTTGAAACTTTACAAAATCTCTTGTTTTAGAAGTACTGCCGAGTTGTACTTTTGAGTACTTGGAGTAGTACCTTTCAAAGTACCACACAGTACTACTTTTTTTACACGAGGCCTTATGTAAAAGATGTAAAAAAATGTCGAGACAGCTGTACTGAAATTAATTTTATCTGGAAGGTATATTTTCATGTATTTCATCAATATTTTGCACCTCTTTGTAATTTTTCGAACAGGAAAAAATCTTTCAGAAATGTTTTTTAAAAAGTCAAGAATGATCAATGATGCTACAAATATCAATATAATTGAAAGACCGTACATTGTTGAAAGTTAAAATCGCCTATATTTTGAAAATCAGCAAGTAGTACACCTAATAAACAAATAAATTTCAGTAAAACTGTCGTGACATTTTTTGATATTTTTTACTAAACGCTTTAAATATTTTGAAAACTAAGTATGCGATGGTGCCTACTTCAAACATCAATTATTCACCCAAAAATGCATTCAAATACAAAATCAATCACAAAGTCAAAAAGAGCATAAAAAGTTGAAAAAAATGTTTTTGAGCTGAAATTTTTTGGGGGTCTATTTAGAGCTTAAAGAACATTTTAAGGGGGTGACATATTGAAAAATTGGAATTTTTTTTGCCCTGCAAACCGGCTGGCATCGTAGTATTCATATACAAGTACTAATTTAGTTATCTTTTTAGGCGTTTTGCGCGATGTTTTATTAGCATGTCTCGAGTTCAGTGCGAGTTATTTATTTTGTTTGTTTTTTTTTTTTATGGCCGAATTGTTGCGAATAGAAGCGAGATAAACACAAAAAGCGTTACAGAAAAAGATGGCTGATTTTTTCGAAATTCGAATACGCTACTACGTTACGGTGAAACCAGACGCTTATGAATTTATGGCTCGACGCTACGTGTACTATTTTATTCTTTATTCGTGTAATCGAATTTTCAGCTCTCTAATGCAGCACAGCAAGAGAAAACACGATACATGATTTTTATACTCGCTACGTACGGTATAAGGCCTCGTCGTCGCATTAACGGCGTGAAAATAAAAAGAAAAGCAGAATATCGCAGGCAATCACACAGCGCGAAATTTTCCAATATGTTAGATGAACTGAACTGTGTGCCTTGCGTAGGGTAACTGTTTACCGACTAGTTAAAGATGTTTTGCGAGGTAAGTAGAAGTACGAAGTTGTACACGTTCGCCAGACAAAGGTTCGACTTTCATCAAAGCTAGTGTCATTTTCAAGGTTCGTCGAAGAGTAGTAATTCGATTTACTGGTAAGGTTGAAGGGTAGCTAGGTACGCAGTACCAGTGTGATTGTTATTTAGAGAAAAGAACGAGGTTAAAATTTAAACAGGCTGGTTTTTATTACCCATGATTTTCACGCAATTTTCGCTCACGCTCACGTCAACAGTTTCTCGAACGCTTGACTGGATGCTGATTTAGTTCGTTGTTAGTCTGCCTGTCTGGATCTATCGCTAATTTAAGCTCCGGTTTGGGATGCTTGCGCTACCTGGGAGCACGTGCTGAACAAGGTGCACGTGTCCGGCATCTATCAACATTATTAAATAATTTTGCCAACGAGGTGGCTTCGTTCGAAGGTACAGTCGCGAAATTAACTAGACAGGTACTGGGCGCAGCAAGGTGATATTTGTTGCTGTGCCGGAGTTTTCAGAACCAAATTAATAATATTTCGAATCAATATTTGGTTTCTAATTGGGATACCTACTCAAGATGATGAATGGTGATTTTCGGTATTTTTAAAGACTGCAGAATCAGCAGCAACCCAAAGTCATTAATGAGGGGGAGGGAGGGGGTAACCCAATACATACAACTTTTCATTCTGTATCGATTGGATTTAAAACGAATAATTTTTATGATATTAATTCCGAAGCATCGCCTCTTTTAAATTCAGGCACAGCTGAATTTTGACCTAACGTCATCCTGTCCGGCTTCAAAAATATCAGAGCCATCATCGATCGAAGTCTACCATCCTTCATTTGGCAGATTTTCATTAGTATCGAGTTAAGCAAAGAATTTTCATTTGAAGGGAAGAAGGGGAAGGGAGGTGAACTGAAATAAATATCAGCATGACCAAAAATAGTCTCAACGACCTTCTACGACCCCAAAACAAGATTTGTTGACACTACCTTTTTCATCCACCGTAGCTTGCAGAATAATTTAAAAATATATTTTGCAGCATTTTTCAAGCACATATTTCTGTCTGTACTGAAACCCATAATATTATAACTTGAGGATGAATGTTCGTGAATACAGTACAGCTACATGGATTTGAACCGCGACCAGTTATGTGGTCAAATATCTGTAGACTGTCCACGTGTCCAATGACCACAACGGATAAGGTAGCAAAAATTATACACATCTTTATACCATATCCTCACCAAAACGATAACATTCTCTTCACAAAATAGCATCTGCTTATGCATTGATACGTATAATCTTAGTATAGGGTACTCGCAGAATATCACCAGTTCGAGTTTGTCGAAGCGAAAAACCTCCGAAAGATTTATTCAATTCGAGCGAAAAATGAAAAAAAAAAAAAAACGCCAATTTGAAAAATTTACGACGAAGTATTTCATAGATGAAAAAACACCCAATACCGCGTACACGCGGACTTGTTCTTATTTTTTTTTCCTTTCGCCATCTCCAGCTCAAATACTTATTTACTAGTGACTTGTACAGTATTCGTAAGATACGTATACGAAATTCGTTATTTTTATCTATTTCTTAGGGACGAACGTTTGTAGAAATATTTGCATTCGCGTACCATCCTCTGGATGCTTCGTCGTTTTCCAAGTACGAGCAAAAGATATGCATAACGAACCGTAAAATATTTATCGAAAAACAACACAGTCTGCGCAGTCTTCTTTTTCTTCGTCGTTTAATTTTTATTTTTTTTTTAACATTTTTTGTTCATTGTACTGGCGACTAGCGACTAGCGCCAATTTTACTGTGGTATTTGCTGATTTGCAAATTGCGTAACTCTTTCGTATAACGAATAATTATAAACTGGTCCAAGTATCTTCTTCGTGCTTTTTCAACTTCACTGTTGCGTTTTCGGTACACAGTATACAGATAAAGGCTGAAAAAATATACTTATACGTATGTAATATACACGTACGTCTACTCTTTGCAATCTCAGTACCCAACAGGGAGATGCACGTTAACTCTCTCCGTTCCATGGGAGGCCACACAGCTCTCACACACGCATTCTTTCCTTCGGAGTCATATTGATTAGCCCCACGAGAATTAAATTATACAACCAACATAACAAGAGACAAGGTACGGTGCGGTCCATGGTACGCAGACGATGCGAATGCGATGGTGTGTGTGTGTGTTTTTTTTCCATTCATTTCATTTTGCACTCGTATTTTCCCTCGAATACACGCAGAATTTAATCTGGGTGCCCGCTCCCATCCTAACTACATAATCGGATTACCGAGAGTTTTAAAAACTTTCATGTGACTCATTTTTTGTAATAGCTTCGCTGTGTTTGGACCGAAGAGAGAAAAAAAAATAATGTATGTATATCGTACAGTGGTGGGTTGTAACACGAATTCCCAAACAGGACGAGATAGGCTTGTGCTCATCTAGCAAAATAAAACTTTCACAGAGTCGTGCCTGGTGTACAAGTACATAGACGAAGGAAAAAAGTTCCATCCTTCGGTGATACTGTTTTTTTTTTTTTTTTTTTGTTTTTTTTTTTTCAATGTTAAGATTTTCGAAGAAAAAAGTTCCATCCTTCGGTGATACTTTTTTTTTTTTTTTTTTTGGTTTGATTTTTTGCAATGTTAAGATTTTCGAAATCCAGACAAAATACCTGAATTCTATTCGACCTGGTAAGAAGATAACGCTGGTTTAAATTTCGTAGCATGAACACGCCTTTACGATGATTTTCCATAAAGACACGTGCCTTTTTTACCTTGGTGATGGAGAGCCAAAGAAGTAGGAGGAAGGTGAGGGTGCTCGAAATTTTTTGTTTGTGTCCAACAATGTTCTAAGATGAATTTTAAAAATTTGAGAGCAATGCCGATTCACCTACTTTAATCGTTGCTGTTGGTACTCCTTGACAATGAATAAAAAGTGTTCCAATTTTATCTAATTCATCAGGTATTCGATGGAAACAAAATTAGCCCTTGGGGGCATTAAATAACAGGACCCGTTAACAGTTAACCATCAACAGCGAACTATCAAAATATAAATAGTCAAAATCCAGATTATTCAGATTTGGAAAAACTGAATGTTGGTAGTCTAAATATTGATGGTCAACTGTTCTGAGCCTCGTCAACAGTTGATCATCATAAATGGACCATCAGAATATGGATAGTCAAAATTCAGATTGTTCATATTTTGATGGCCTTGATATTGATGGTCAACTGTTTTGGGCTTTTGACTGTTAACCCATCAATAGTAGACCATCAAAATCTGAACAGTCAAAATCCAGATTATTCAGATTTTGATAAACTGAAGGTTGGCAGTCTAAATATTAATGGTCAACTGTTCTGAGCCTCGTCAACAGTTGATCATCATAAATGGACCATCAGAATATGGATAGTCAAAATTCAGATTGTTCATATTTTGATGGCCTTGATATTGATGGTCAACTGTTTTGGGCTTTTGACTGTTAACCCATCAATAGTTGACCATCAACAGTAGACCATCAAAATCTGAACAGTCAAAATCCGGATTATTCAGATTTTGGTGAACTGGAAGTTGGTGGCCTTAACTTTGATGGTCAACTGCTTTGAGTTGTTAACTGTTGACACATCATCAATTGACCCATCGACAGTTGATCATCAACGATGAACCATCAGAATATGGACAGTCAAAATCCAGATTGTTCATATTTTGATGAACTGAATGTTGATGGCCTTGACATTGATGGTCAACTGTTCTAGGCTGTTGACTGCTAACCCATCAACAGCTGATCATAAAAATCCACATTGTTCAGATTTTGAAGAACTGAAAGTTGATGGCCTTCGCATTGATGGTCAACTGCTTTGAGTTGTTAGCTGTTGATGCATCATCAATTGACCTGTCAAAAGTTGATCATCAACAATAGACCATCAGAACATGTACAGTCAAAATCCAGATAGTTTGTGTTTTGATGGCCAGGATGTTGATAGCCATAACATCGATGGACCTTAGCATATTTTGCTTAACATTCAAGTTGATGTTCAAAATGTTGGTAGCGCGGATATTGGAGGTCAACTCTTCTTGACCATCCACAGTTGACCACCACCTATTGGTGGTCAAGTGTTGATGGATTTGGAGTGTCAAAAGTTGAAAGTCCACAGTCTTGATGGTGCGAGTGTTGATAGTCCACTATTGTTAATCAACTCTTGACAGTTCACTGTTGAAAAGTAATTTCCAATGATCAAGTATTGACAAATCTGGACCATCAACAATTGAATTTTTTACTTCTATTTTCTCCCCCCCCCCTCTCACCGCCGAAACTAAAAACCATTTCCTCAGCTCGTTACTAATCAAAATCGATCAAATTTTAGAAATAGGCATAGATTGGTGACAGATTTGGTATTGTGGAGAGGGATTGATCTTGGGTTAAAGTTCAGTTCAGTCTAAATTTGGGAAATGGAGTGCTGAGGGGCTAAAATCGCAAAAATTGTTCCTTTTTAAGCTGTTCCTTCCCTATTTTACCTCCGAATTGAACTAAAAAGTTGAAATTCAGTTTGTAGACTAAATAATAGCCATACATATATGCCTTTTGAAGATTTTGACTTTCTGGACCCACTGTTCCCTCCTTACAACCACAAAATGTGGTTTTTTGGGCGGATTTTGTTATTTTTTAAGTCGGTTCCGGCGTAACTCTCCTTCAAATTGAGCGAAAAAGTTGAAATTTGTTATGTAGTCTTAGTTAGATCCACAGATGTGCCTTTGGATGATTTCGACTCCTCAGCCTCATTGCATCCCCTCACAACCCTAAAAATTTCATTTTTTGGTCAGTTTTCTTCATTTTTTTGAATTTGTTTCTCCCATATCTCACCTCAAACTACGTGTGGGCGTTTAAAATTTGGTATATAGATTTAGTTCGGGTCCTGGATATGCCTTTTGGGGGTTTATTTATTCAGTATGATATCGACCAAAATCGAATCCAATGTTTTTGAGTGGGAATGGCCCAGGATTAAAATTCAATTATACCCAAATATGAGAACAGTGTTGCTGAGGGGCTGAAATTTGGAAAAAATTTTTGTTTTTAAGCAGATTGTAACAAATCCAAAAATCAGATGAGTCAGCTCCACGCGTATTTCCCCACTAAAATGAGAAAGGAGGTGGTTTGGTATCGTTCTAGATATACCTTTTCGAGAGTTTTGACTTTTATTGCGCTCCTTCAAAGCCCCAAAAAAGTAATTTTTTGTCTGTTTTTCTTATGTTTTGATTTTTTGCTCTGTTCATATCTCCCCTCCTGAATTAAGATAATTGGTTAAAATTTGGTATTAATGATCTTAGATGTGCTTTTTACGGAACGATGCGCTTATATATTTTGTTTCATAAAAACCAGGCTCAAAAAGTAACACATTGTGATGCATTTTTTTTTGTTTTAATTTCATTAGATTTTTTTTCACGTTTTCAAAACGTTGCTTGAGATCTCACGAAAATACCAATCTTGATTTTTTATAATTAAAATAAACGCATAAATTTCAAAATTCAACCATTTGACCTTAATTAACCATTAAAGTACTAACGATGATACGTATTCAAGTACAATGTACGACACACTGTATCAACTTGAAAGATATAAATTATAATAGATTACATTACAGTAAACTTCGCATGATAAATTACTAATGACTTCCACTTCATGGTGGCGACACAAGCAGTACCTCGAGTAACTAATACATTCAATCACATCGCTCGTTACACAATAAAACATCATAATACGATGTATAAATTTTAAAAAGAGAGGGATACTTGGAAATACGTACTAACTTATCGTGTTATCGTGCATTAGTATGATTCATAGAAAAGGTAGGTAATGAAGAGACTATAATACCACATTACATATGTAAAATGATTACTTATCTTATAACATGCGAGATGATACGAAATAATAGAAAAAAGGTGATTCACACTCGAATAAAGTGAAAACCAATTACCATAAAGAACCTGGTATTTCCAACCAGTTCGTATACTATTTTTCAACAACAAACTAGGAAAAACAATGATAAAATATTAATTCGCAGCAAACCCAGGTACACAATAATCATAAACATTGGCTAATTATAATATTCGAGTTACTAGACTTTGTTGATAGGTAAAAATATTTCATTTATTCGATAATAAGCTTGTGAGACCCTCTCATGCATCTAAGGTAGGTATGAAGGAATGTACTACTTACAGGCCGAATATTTCAGAGTACATTTTATAGGCTGGAAAAGGTGCTACAGGGCCAGGACAACGAAATATACCATTGTACTAAACCTTAATGATAACCTTTACTATGCTACATACACAATACACATTTTAAACACAGCACGCGTGCCATATTAACGAACGCAATCACGGAACGAAATCGTACACCGGGCTGTACCTATAATAAGCTAGCAGACGAGACGAGACGAGGAAGCGATGAAATACAATATAAAATTTATACAACAACGAAAATTTATTACGGTTTACGCAAAACCGCCTGATCGGGTTAGGCTTCGTTTTCGTTTTCGTTGGTTTGAATTTTACTAGTGAAAATAAATAGAGTAGGTAAGAGAGAACGAACCAACGACCGTCTGTTCGTGTCCCCTTGAGAGAAATGCAAAAGCGTACAATACGAATAGAGTCATTTGACAGGTTATTTTCTTTCTCACTTTCACATTTCAGTATATAGTTCTCTTTTCAGTTAATGTTGTTGAATTATACTAAGCAACTGCTGCGGTACGAGCTAACGTACTCAAGTAAGCTGCCTTGTGCCTTAAAATAATCAAACAGAACATTGTGTATACGTTGTGTGGTCGCAATAGTCTACGAGAATACAGAGCAAAAGCTTTCAACGTACAATAACGAGATGCGGATTCGGGTTAGTTTTTGAATAAGCCGGTGCCCAGACGAAGGGGAAAGAATCGTTTAATAAAACCTAAAATCGTATCCGTACCATACGTACCGGGTGTTCAGCATTAACCTCGCCATCCTTACACCAGTGATAGGTCAACTCATGAGACTTACATGTATAATGATTAGCATAAGCAAAAAATAGAAGGGGCTGAGATATGATATTTTGAAATTTCATTTTCACCCAAACCTGCCACTCACTTTGAAAATTCATAGAAAAAGAATTAATAATGAAAAAAAATCGTTGTTTGCACTAAAACATAGCGTATACTCTCCAGTATGTATGGTATAAAAATCAAGAGTGGGGGTGAACTAGTTTGTAAAATATGGCAAAATGAATACAAAAAAAAACTTGATTACATTTTTTTTTACTTTTTTGTGAATAACTTTTAAAAAAGATATTATGAGCACCACACTAAAAAATTTTTTGAATGAATGGAAGAATATCTTCAACTTGGTGGCTGGATTGGAAACTCCGACGGTTGCATTTATGCAGAGAAAAAAAGTATCAATAATCTTTGGATAAAAATAGGGGGAAAATACTAATTTTGAAAATAAATTTGGTAGAAGTAAAACTATTGCCCCACATGATGAGAAATATAAGCGAGCGACTGTGGTAAAAAATCAAGAGTGGGGAAAAAGTGGTTCGCATTTATGAAAAAGTAATTAAAGATTTTCATTTTTTCCAGTTTTCATGAATAACTTCCGAAAAAGCTGATACAAGCTCCCCACTGAAAATCTTTAAAATGAGAAGCAGCAACCCCCTCTCCCTACTGACTGGATTAAGTATAAACCCAGAAAGTTTTATTTCCCAGTAGAGAAAAAAAATGTGAAATATTTAAAATTATCAATTTTGTTCTTAAAAGTTCATAATTTTACAATTTCTGCTATTTAATATATTTTTTTACTGTGTTGGAAAGCAACCTTTAGGGTTTCTGCTCAGACCATGAAATGGGGGAGGGGGAGGGGTTTACTGCTACTTGCATTAGAAATTTTTCAATGGGGAGCTCATAATAACGTTTTCAGAAGTTATTCATAAAAAACTGAAGAAATTGAAAATTTTTAAGGCATTTTTTTATGTGCATCGTCACGACTTTCAAACCACATCATCCCCACTTTTGATTTTTTTTACCACAGCTGCTCACTTATATTCCTAGTCTTGTGGCCCAATCAAAAAAATTCGTTTTGGTGTCGTAGAAGACCACCCAATTAAAAATTATTTGCTCAGCCCGATACCAACCAAAATCGATAAAATTTGGGAAATACGCTTCGATTTGCGGCAGTTTCAATATTCTGGAATGGGGATGACCTCGAGTTAAAATTCAGTTATGCTTAAATTTGGGGGAGGGGTGCTGAGGGGCTAATATCGCGAAAATTTTTCTTTTTTAAGCTAATCGATAGACAGTACAAAGTTGTAAAACATGTCTAAAAATCAGCTTCATGGGTCGACGGGTGGGGGGGGGGGATATGAGAGGTTTCCCACTTTGAAAAAAGGGCTGTTTCACCCCTATCTCCCGTCCAAATTGAGCTATGAAGTTGAAATTTGGTATGTAGACGTGGTGGGGGATGCACTAATGTGCCTTTTGAAAATTTCGACTTTTCAGACTCATCGAACTTCCTGCAGCCCCACAAATGAGGTTTTTTGGTAGGTTTTTTTTATTACTTGAGTTTGTTCGTCGGATAACTCCCCTCCAAATTAAGGCAGGAAGTTGAAATTTGACATGTTCATTTAGTAGGGGTCCTACACGTGCTTTTTGGAGGCCTCAACTCTCAGTTTTATTGCCCCCCCTCCCCCCTCACAGCTCCGAAAATGTAGTTTTTTGGTCGATTTTTCTTGTGTTTTGAAAATAGTATATAGCCCGTTCAACTTTGTGCGTACGAGTCTCGTGAGTTGACCTACCAGCGGTACACAGATGGCAAGGTTAATGCGGAACACCCCTCCGTACATATGTCGACAAGCAACGAAAACCCCATCATGTTCGCTGCGAGCTTTTTTACGAGTAAAATGGATTCAATCGACGATGACGTAGAAGAATAAGTCCGCACGTACAATACATACCTAAATTTACCAAGTTGAAAAAAAATGGAGAAAAATGAAATAGGCATAGGAAAAAGACACGGCGAAGTAATGGAGCTTATGAACGTATATGGCAGAGAGGCAAGTGGCGGGTTGAGGGATTCGGGTAAACTACAAATACTATTCCAACTTCTCACGTAAGTGAACAACTACGACGATCAGGACGATTCGATCGGGTAGCAGGGAGATGGACGAGGTTATCAGAAGGGTAGAGATGAAAAATACACAGGTTTTTATGCGTTTCCTATAAACTGGCGACGTTCCAGAGAAGCGTATAAATTTCAATGGAATTAAATTTCTAGCCATGTTTTTTCGACGTATGATTTATGCATTTTTAATGTTTTATTTGGGAAAAGTTTGCACGCTGGTTCACGTTGCGCAAATCTACTCGTACTCGAATCATTTGTCATGTCGGTTTGGCATTGAATACGACGTTTCCTCTCTGCAAACTAATGCATTTTGAAAAATTATCTCGACTCTCGGGTCCGTTCGCCACCACGGCCGCCGCCATCAGCATGCGCCAGTCTGCGCCCACTGTCGTGTGTCGTCTGCGTGTTGTTGCTCTAGCACTACCTACCTACCTACCTACCTACCTACCTATCCACCTATCAACTTCATCGCGCCGTAAAAAAGCTCCCGTAAACTTTCCCGCTCGCAGCTCCTCTCCACAACCTCACGAAAACCCGGTGTCAAATTAATATTCACTCTCGCGTTGACAATATACAAATGATATTAATTGTTTGGAAAGCAGATAGGTATAGAGGTACAGGCTCGGCTCGACTAGGCTTCGGGACACGTGCGATCGTGTCGAGCTTTCGTCGTGCACACACAGCGAAAAAATAATACCCACTCGGAACATCTGTTACAAATTGTACGCTACGTAAGGAAAATTCTATCTTTCTGTCTCTCTGTCTCTGTCTCTCTCTCTCTTCCGATAGGTTTATCGGAGTCATTAATCATTCGTGAAGTGCAATGTTATTGAGTTGCCAACTCGAACTACAGATGCAGTACAAGTGAGTGTAGGTTTTCCCGCACAAATGACAGCTAGAAATTAAGTCATGGCCTGTACTGGAATGTATTTTGCGCCGAGGGAGAGGAATTGGGAAGTACAACTCGAAAGACAAGTAGATACAGGCGAGGTATTTTTGTATTTTATAATACTTAAAACTTGGGGGAGGGGAGTGACCTTATTTTTCCTACGTTAAGCGTCAATTTATGACCAAATAAGAAACCTTTTAAATACTACAGAAGGGGCCCTCACCTCAAAAAAATTAAAAAAAATTCTGCTTAACGTAAACTATTTTCAATAACTAGAGATGAGTTCTTCAAATTGTCGGCTCAAACAGCGCACTCTACAGAGCTACCCTGAAGTTTTCAATATCTATTTAAAGATTATATTTACGATTGGAAAATTCGGAAACCAGTCTTTTGAGAATTTCCATGTTTGAACCTCGCTGAACCCATTTACTGTCCCAAAAACGTACTTTTTGGTTAGGTTGGGTTTGGTTTCTACTGGATTCGGGAGGGGGGGAGTGCTGGTATTCGGTATCGGCTCTACATGTACCCTTTAGCGTTTTTGGCACTTAAGTTATATTGTACTGAGTTTTCACAATAACGAATCAAATCAGCAAACATGAAGGAGAAGAATCATTGCCCTAGCTCGGGGTTAAAAAGGCCTCATAAAATGGTAAAAATAGTAAAAAATGGTCTTAAACACGAAATTTCCTTTTCATACATCACTCAGAGGGAACGACAGGGGAGTTTGGTTGACAAAAAAAATGTAAAAATATTTTTCAGACGTTATGAAGAGATGGTTTAGAGATGAAAAGTTCACAGTGCCAAAAGCGACTACTGCAAGTCCAGCAAAACGCACATGCAAAATTTCGCCCTCCAGGTCAATTAGGAGGTACAATACAAGTGTTCAGTTTATTGAAAAAAAATCTCAAAAGCCAGGTTTTGTACGGCTGCATTGGAATGGTTTGCAGATGAAAGTTTAAATCTACCAAAAGTTAGTATCCAGAGACCAACTCCATCCGCTTACTGAAGTTCTGCTTTCTATGTCGATAGGGGATGACTGTAGGAGCGTTCAATTGATTTGTCAAAGTTAAAAAATTCCGAATAACTAGCTTTTATGGTCTTCGAATAAGTACAGATCGCCAATTTTTGGATATTACACAATTTGCAATTTACCATCCGTTGGTTAAAAAATTTTGATTTCTTTGTGTCTCGGCTACCCTCCTCCCCTCACTCCCCCCACTACCACCCTATTGTTAAAATTCCAATCGAACCGGTTTTTAATTCGAGGTCAATCGAAATATTCCTACTGAAGGAAAGGGAGAAACCATACTAGAAAGAATACTCTCGGATAAATTTGGCGAAATGTCCTCGATATTGCATTAAAATTTTCACAAAACATCATTGGGCATGTCTAAAAAAATTTTAAGGCGGAAAAATTTCCCCACCTCATCTTCTTCACTCAGATCATTGGAAAACAATTTTCTTGGTGGAAAAAAATCTGTATTTACGCTTAATTGACGAAAAATCATGATTTTAGTTTAAATGATCGGAGAAATGATGGGTCTATCGACTTGCATTTTTTCAAAATTTTCTTCCCCTAGGCGAGGGGGGGGGGGTTGACAAAATTGAACTTCGAATTTTCGCATCTACGGACCGCAGGTGTTAAGTAAATTTTTTTCGCCAAAATATGCATTTCGATAAGTTAATATAATTTTTTAGATTTTTTTTTCCATTTTTTTTTTTTAAATGCTGAAAAATGCGTTTTCTTAGAAATAATGATTAATACACTAAAAATGAATAGAAGTAAAGTCATTCAGGGTAAAATTTTAAATCAGATTACATCATTAAAATTTTGGTTGAAAAGCATAATTACTGAATTGTGGGTATGGGCGAATGGGGGGGGGGGGGGGAGGATCAAAATGCAAACAAGAGGTTCGAACAAAAAATAAACGCCAGATTCGTATCCAGCGTGTTTAAATTAGTCAAAAAACACTCCTCTTTTAATTTTTTTACTCACTTTCAACATTAAAAAAATAGCAGTTTTTTCAAAAAAGTAAATTAAAAAAATTTTAAATACCAAACCACAATTTATAACGAACGAAAGAGTTTTGAAATTTTGTTTATTTACAATACGTGTCGATATAAAATCGTAGGAAAGTCACACCGAACTTTTGGGGCCCAGGAGCCCAGGGGGCACCCTTCCCAATAATTTGAGGCTATACCTTGGTTGATGATGTTGATGGCATTTTTCAAATATATCGAATCCCCTGAATACAATAATAAAGTTAGGTTCACTATTTGACCTCAATTAACACCTTGTTATAGTACAGTGGCACCAATAGATGTTTACATCTGGGTCCAAATCTCAAAAAAAAGTTTAAAAAACCTCTGAAAATTATACTAATCAAAACGCATACTCGAGCGAAAAAAATTTTACAACCCCTCCCCCCTCTCTCGTAGAGTCCGTAGCTGTAGCAATTTGGGGGTTTCTTTCGTCAATTTATCCGTACCCCTCAAAGGGGTGGAAAATTTTGAAAAAATTCATGTCCATAGATCCATCGTACCTGTAAACATTTGAATTAAAATCATGATTTTTTGCCAAACATTTTTTTTCATATTTTGAGCGCGGGGGGGGGGGTAAGGTGAAGGAAATTATTTTATAGATACCAAATGATGTTTTGTGAAAAATTTGAAAATATAAAATCAATGGCATTTCGCCATTTTCATCCGGGAATACCCTTCTTAAAAATAATCAAAATGGATATCTAGAACGATGATGTGGATATGGGCCTTTTTTTTTTTTTTGCAAAATCTGGCTAAAAACTAAACCTAAATTTATATTTAGTAGACTAAAAGTACCCTGAAATGGGCATTTTGCAGCCTCCTAATAGAACCCTTCAAATATTTCAACAAAAAAAAAAAAAAATTTTTCCACTCTTAGCAAAGGATGATTTAAGGCGTAAAATGTTTTTAAATTACCTATACTAAAATATTCCAACAAAAAACTAGCCTAAAATTCGCATTTAACTAGATCACATTACTTCCATTTGAATACCATTCACGATAATTTACATCGAACTTTTAAAATTCACCTCGTAGTCATTTCTGGCTTCTCATCTCATCTCATAAAAAAGTGCGAAAAAAATACACTAAATTTTAAATCGACGTAAAATTATATACTTAGTAAAAGGCAATCACATCGAAGAAAGTTCACTTTATAAATATGAATTTGGATACGGATTTTTGATTAGGCGGATGAATGGTACTTTCTGAAATGATACAATTTCACTCTAAATTGTATCTAACCAAAGATGCACCCCACATATACGTACGTAAAGACCCGCGTGAAAAAAAAAAAAAAAAAGAAATAAAGAAAAAAAATACACCATAAAACGTCAACATGGTCGTTCTCGTATATTCCAACCCTCTATATTTTGCCAAGTTGGTCCGTCGGCGCGATGCGATACTACGATGCAACGTTATAAGCGTAGGAGTAAGCGCTAGTCGAAGTAGATGAACGCTGCGAAGAGGGCAGGCGGAGGGAAAAAATCAAAAAGCATTTAAAACGTTGAAAACTTAATCTTCCGCTGTCTACCGAGACATAACTTTCCTTTCCTCTCATTCGTTGGCAGTAAACTTTTTTTCTGTTTGTTTGTTTGCTCGAGATGAGCTTATTTACACGTTGCAAAATACTACCAACGAGAGTACGTTCGCCCCCTCGTTTTTCGACTCGTTACCTCATCCATAACAACGCTCGGTAAAGCTGTACCACTTTTTACCTCTCTCCGTGTACTATAAATATACCTCTGCTCGACTTTTTCTTTCCCATCTTGTTGACTTTCTCTTAAACAATACACCACCGTTCGCAGAGCAGTATTTTAACTTCGGTCTCATTTTCGCATAATGTGTACCCCCTGCACCTTTTACCCTGCCTACCGTCTCATCTACGCGTCGTCATCTTTCTACGTTTCATCTCGCTACCGAAATTTACCTCCCCCTAAGTTGACTTGCCAAATAAGTAATTCCTTTTTAACGTCGGTACCTGGGGTGCGATTTGCGTAATTTTAAATTTTCAAATAAGCGCCGCGCCTCGCCTCGCCTCGCCTCGCCTCGCCTCGTCGCGCCGGTTTCGAGAGCTGGTGGCAATGTGAAAATCGAGGTTCTTCTCTTTTGCCTTGTTTACTGTGTATTTGTATGCTTACTTACATTTTGTTGCGTATGAAATGAAGCTAAGCAAAGAAGCAGCGAATGAGATTGGTACCTAGCTAATTTATTT
Source organism: Ferrisia virgata (assembly GCA_900060175.1). Taxonomy (NCBI): domain Eukaryota; kingdom Metazoa; phylum Arthropoda; class Insecta; order Hemiptera; family Pseudococcidae; genus Ferrisia; species Ferrisia virgata. The sequence goes on from FIZR01004820.1 coordinate 16,482, forward strand.
TACGAATCAGATTATCTCGTCCTTTTTGTACTTCGACAATTCGTCGTCTTCGTCTTTTTCAAATATGCTAGCGTTTTCGTTGCTTTGAATCGCAGGGGTGATTGCCAATTTGGTTATATATTTCCGGGTATCTTGTTAGACTTTATTTCATAACTCGTAAGAAATTTATTATTCGTGATTTTTGAAAGAAATATGATTTCGAAGCGAGCTCCATTTCTTATTTGTAATCGGATCGAAAAGTTGGATGAATTTTCGCGTGCTGTTCTTTTTATATGTATTATGACTGCAAAATTTTGAGGGGACACCACCCCCACCTCCGCCCCCCTACTTTAAGCATTGCGAGTCTTATATATTTTCGATATTGAGTAATCGTCGAAAGGGATTTCATCGGCGCTTTGATGACAATGGGGAAAGGAAATTCTACACAGCAAGGAACATCTAGTGGGATTCTGTAATAAGATGGAGGCGGGGAGGGGGGGGTTAATTTCAGCAGTTGAATTTTTCATCGGGTTTCCAGCATTCCTTATGAAGTGAATTTTTTAAACTCCTGAAATAATGTAATTTTTAAACATGGGTGGTTGGCGGAATGATCTCTCCCTCTTCCCATCTTATCCTATCAAGGGTGAGAATACGTCTTGTGAAGCTCAACTGATCAAGAATTTCAGCAAAGTATGGATTTTCATCGAGTATTAAAACTCATTTTAAGCACTTCTGATCTCTTCTGTGAAGACATTATGGGCACATTTAAAAACTTATGGTTGTATTTTACAGCTCATTACATCATTCAAAATGTTTTTTTTTTTTTTTAATAAAATCGTTTTAGCCTTAATCAAACGATGTATTTTATCAGTGCAGCTTGGCATATCAAAATCCAATATAAAAATTGATCCAAAATTCGCATTTGGGGGGTCAAATAACCCTGATTTTGACACCCCACTTGACTATTTTGTATAAATTTTAAATATTGAATTTTTGACATGTATTTTGATGAAAAAAAATTCAGCCTTTTAGCAAAACAAAAAATTGATTTTTCAAAAGTTGTCAAGTAGGGTGTCTAAATCAGGCTGTTTTAACCTGTAGAACACGAATCTGGAATTAATTTTTTTATTGGATGATTTTTACATTCAAAAATGCGTAAAACGCTATTGCCATTTTTCATTTTTAAAATTTTTTAATTATTTTTGATCAATTTTCTGCACTTTTAATACATTTTTTTTACAAATTTTCCAATTTTCGATGAATTTTCATTTCATACTTCAATTTTATTGTTACTCATTTTTCAACATTTTTTAATGATTTTCAATCAATTTTCTGCACTTTTATTAATTTTTTTTACAAATTTTCTAATTTTTGATATTTTTTTTTTTCATATTTCATTTTATTTTCAATAATTTTTAACATTTTTTCATATTTTTGATCAATTTTCTGCATTTTTATTCCATTTTTTTCAAATTGTCAGATTTTTGAAGATTTTTTTTCGTGTTTAATTTTATTTTTACAGACTTTTTAACATTTTTTTCATGATTTTCGGTCAATTTTCTTCACTTTTTACCCTATTTTTGATATCTTTTAATGATTTCTTTTTCATAATTTAGCCTAATTTTCATCCAATTTTCAACTTTTTTTTTCGTGATTTTTGACAGTTTTCGGACTTTTTACATATTCTTTTTCGGACATGAACATAAAAATTGGTAACTTCTGCACTTGATGTTAAAATGTTGACACGGATGTCCAATTAGACAAATTTTATAATGAAAAACAGAAAAAAATTAAGAAATAACAATAATAAAATAATAAAAAAAAATAGAAAATAAAAAAAAAATGATGACTTTTGCACTTTATGTTAAAATGTTATTTTGAAAATAGAAAAATTAGAAAATTAAAATTAGATAAAAACAAAAAAAATCAAAAAATAACAAAAATTAGATAATAGAAACAATAAAAAATTAAAAAAATCAAAGAATAAATGAAGAATAAAAAAAGCAGAAAAAATTTTTAAAAAAGCAAGAAAAATTAAAAAATTTGAAAAATAAAAAAAATTGATGATTTGCATTTTATACCAAAATATTGAAACTGACGTTCAATTAAAAAATAAAAAATTGAAAAATTATAAGAATCAAAAAATCAAAAAAATGAATAATTAAAAAAATTAAGAAATTAAGAAACTAAAAAAATTTTTGATTTTTGATTGGAAGTTCTTGATTAAAAACTCGTGATGATGGATGATTGCATAGTTATCCTTCTGTAAGGAATTAATATAATCAAATGTGAAAATGGAGTGAAGAGAACAGTAAACGTCTTTCACTAAAAATTCGCGAGAAAAGATGATTATGAAGAATTTTTACATTCTATGTTAAAATATTGATATCATATCCATGATCTAGAATTTTTTCCTTGAAGGTAAAAGTACCTAAAATTTTTTTTCAAATTTTTACCCAATTCTCGACCAATTTAACAATTTTTTTCACATTTTAGGTCAATTTTAAACCTTTTTTTTTAACTTTTTTTTTTCGCAACTTTTGATCAATTTTCTCAAATTTTACCTAATTATTGAGGATTTTTACATAATTTTTCTCATACTTCGGATCAATTTTCATCTTTTGTGATTTTTGAATTGCGAGTATTTAAAACTATACGAACCATAATAATTTTCGAGATTTATTTTGTAAATTTAAAAATTTCACCTGATGACTATTTTCCAATAGCTCAGGCCACAGAACCTATAAAGGGATGCGATAGAAAATAGCTGGTAAATATCTGCAAATTCAGTGCATAATACATAAATATGGATTTATAGGAAAACATAAGCACCACAGAGAGATGATCGGTACGAGATACAAATATAATAGGGTAAAATGTACGTACATCGGGGAGAGGGCCAGAGTAAAGCACCTATTTTGCAAGTCAAGGGCTACTAGCTTCCCATAAGTTGATCTAATTTCGTAACCTATGCGCTTATATAGGCAACCACCGACACGTAGGTGTAAGTAGTAATGTTAATCGAGTAATATTGACAGTTTGGAAACCCAACTCGGCCGCAAAACTCGCACATCAAGAGGATGTGCATTTGAGAAAGACAGAGAGCGAAACAATATGTTGCGGTTTAGCCTTATCACGCAATACACACCTACACCTACAGCTACACTTACGTACATTTCGCAAAACCTATGTCGATGACGATAGCTCAACCAAACAGATACACCAACAAATCAATTCTCTATATGTACAAATAGGTAAGGTACCTATACCTACTATTATTATACTCGTAATAAAAAGCACCGTCATAAATTCAAGATATACCTATTATCTAGAATAGCTACACCAATAGATAGCTCGATTTTACAATTGGCCAAATGATTGAATAAAATGCGAAATACGAGTATGTTCACCAGCGCACTATGAACCTCTCTACCCTGGCCATCTCCACACTCTCCATTTATAATACTTTGCGCAATCCCTGCTTTTCAAATGAATCATATTACGTCTCCAGGGTCATCAACGACACAATCGAGCTTCTCGTCCAACCGAGGTCTTAATTAATTGATCGATGAGCCAATTTAAAAAAAAAAAATTTTCACCGCACGCTGCAGGGAGCGAGTCGTACACGTCATTTTTCTAACTCGCTACAATGTGCGGTCGTTATTGGTTAGGTAATTCGTTATTATCCCGCTGATACCTACGTTGTTGGTAAAAAAAAAAAAAAAAAAACACCAAGCTACCACGTAGGTATCTTCCAATACCGAAGGGGACGTGAATTCGGCCAACGGAAGAGGTCCTGCTGCGATATGCACTATACAGGTACATAGTACATACCTTTCCTCGTACGTAATTGAATTGAGTTTTGTCGAATGTTCGATTATCGTATCGATAAACAAAAAAATAACGGATGAAGTTATAAGTTTATAAGAGAACCACTTAAAACTCACCGAGTTTGATTTGAACGAAACTTTAATAGTTGGAAAGAGCACGTCAAAAAATCCTCGTACACCAAATTTTCGGCAATCGAAGTCGATGGAAGCTGAAACGATTTATGCGACAGAAATGGAAATCTTTAAATCCTCAAAAATAAAATGGAAAATTTTAACGATCGAATTTCAAAATTAATATCGACCCCTCGTGCCTAAAATCACTTTCGACTATTTTTTTAAATCATTCATGGGACTCTCAGGTGAATTCTGATTTTTTTACAGAATTTTCAAACCACCACTTATCAGCTTTTTTGAAAAATTCGAGCCCGGCCAATTTGAGTAATTTTCTCGTTGGATTAAATAAACGGAGTCTTAATGCCAAAATAACCTCAGAAAAATATCATAGAGAAGTAATATTTGCTCTACCTCGAGAAATGTTCAGTAAAATATTGAAAATTAAAGCTAAGAAAATTTCAGTTCGATATGAACAATGTGTTTTTACTTAGTACTTTATCGATGACGCGGGGGGGGGGGGAGAGAAGGGTTAAATATATGATTGAAGTTCTCGCAGAACACATTTAAAACGCCTATGAAATCTGCATAGTAAATTTTAGCCTTTAAGGTTAATCTGGACGAATTTCGGAGGATAATTGGCAAAAGAAATACTTTTTTTCTGAAGCTATAAAAGGATGAAAAAAAAAAACAGGAAAGTCAAAACACTTAAAATTACTCTCTATCGCACATGCTGAGTTTGTACGATGAATTCCAACTTTTTGAGGTAATTTAGATGGTAGCAGGAGAAAGGAGGAAGGCAAACAACTACAAATTTTCCTAGTAAGAAACTAAAGTCTCCCTTCTTCCATCGAATGGCTCAAAAAAGTAGATTTATGAACTTTTAGCTCTCCTCGTCTCGTCTTAAAATTTTTTAGTCTTGCGTACATTTTGGTTTCGAAGTCATTCTCACCCTAGTAACATTTCAATAATTTATCAAAATAAAAAATTTGGAGCGAAAAATAAAAAAAAAATCATCGCAATGATGCACGTACCAAATTTCAACTTCCTAAATACATTTGGAAGGGAGAAAAATGAGAAAAAACGCCTAAGAAATTACATTTTCTGGTCTGTGAGGTGGCGGGGCGGGGGGGGGACTTGAGGGTGAAAAACAAAAATCTTCAAAGGGAACATTTAGGACTTATACCAAATGTACATGCCAAATTTCAATCCCCCAATTTAATTTGTTGGGGAGATAAGGGAGGAATAGCTATTTTTCAAGGCCAAAAAGGGGGGGATCCTCATTTCTCCCCTCTCAATGGATATAAGAGGCTGATTTTTAGATACGATGTACAACTATTGGTTCTGTATCGATTGATTGAAAAACGAACGATTTTTACAATCTTAGATCCTCGGTACTCGCTGCCTGAAATTTGAGTATATGTGAATTTTGACCCAAAGCCATCCTCATTTGAAAATATAAAATCCGCCACCAACCAAAGCCTGCAGCCCAAATTTGAATGATTTTGGTCGGTATCGACCTGAGTAAATGATTTTTAGTTTCGGTGGGAAGAATAAAATGAATGGAATAAATATCTGACATGGGCAAAAGTTGTCTCACTGGTCTTATATAAGACCCCAAAATGGGTTTCGATGATCCAACCCTCCCTCCCTCGCCATCCTCTGCTGATCAAAATGGGCTCTTTAGATGTAATTATGTACCTTCCACTCTGCCTCTCTCTCTCTCTGTCCCCTTTGTCCACCCAAAATTTTGAGGATCGTAATAACTTGGCATTCATTTTAAAAATATACTGAAAAATAATCGAAAAAGTATTTCAAGTAATTTTGAAGGTTTCATCGTCATCTATGGACAGTTAAATAATTTCGAATATCGATTTTTCTTTTTTATGGAAAAGTGACCAGTATGTGGGAGAAAACATCCTGAAAAAAATTTAAATAATTCGGATATTTCTTGTATGATATCAGATTAGCTTGAAATTTCAAATATATAAATAATTAGATTTTTATAATTGTTAAGATTTTTCACAAGATTCTTACACATCTTATGATGTTTGACAATAATCTAGATTTCACATTTTAAAATGATCTAAAACTTGATAATTTTCCAATAATATTAATTTAGCAAGTATTCTCACTTCAAAGTAACCTCGTCATTTCATCTCCACCATCGTTTCGAGTATTCAAAAAATAAACAAATAAAACGAACTAAATTTTTGAAACTGATCAGACCCGTTGATACACCTCCCATCGTCGCATATAATTTAATCCTTCCATCAATTCAATAGACACCGCGCAAAAAGCATCTAAATAGCAAAATCCAACTATGCTACAGATTCATAGAAAAAAAGAGCATTGTAAAAAAAAAAAAAAAAATAGATAGAAAAGCTCGACGCGAGTAGGTGCTTCGCGGTTTAGATATTCCTTTTGTAGTTACGTTGGCGAAATTTTATATACAATGATAGATTCGACGATATAGAGCAAACCGCAAGTTGCCCTTTGCCTCCACTGCTCCCCTCTGCCGTACCCTATTCTGCAGTTGAGCCAGGCTGACATACAAAGCGGGATATTAATTACGATTAACAATGGGATTTAATCGACTATATGTAGGGCAAAGGATAAAAGCTTTTATCTAGAACGCGCAAACGTACTGCATAATATTCAAACTCCATCTCTACGTATAACAACAAACCGTATACGTTACGTAGTCGTAGGTATGTACCATGTATACAATGTACGTACGTGCAGTACGGCCAATGCACAGTTTTATCTTTCGATTTTAATCGGATATCTGAAATATCGCATTTACAAAACCTTATTCCAAGTACTCGTGATCCTCTGAACACTCCCTTCCCAACCCTCCCCTACCCTCCCTGCCCCGGTCCTTCTTTTCATTCGTCTCTATGTGTTGGTATAATGTATAATAATAGGTTAGTACGATACATAGGCTGAAGCCGGCTCGAAGGGCGAGTAAGGGACGAATGATGCCCGATGCCTACGTACTTTAGCTCTCTTTCAACGTAGAAATAAGCTGATTTTTATCTTATCATATTATCTGCGGTTATGGTCAAAATGAAAATATCACGGTTCGATGGAAAGAGTTAAAGGTTTACTGCGTGATACGAGCCTACATAGGATAAACACGTGTATTTACTTTTGATCTGCAAAGTGCATACGTAACGTGAAAAAAAAATGAATATTTTTATCACTGAATGAGTTTCTATTCACTTTGTGACCATTTTTATGTACATATTTTTCTTTGCCTACCGTATTCTCAACGTGTACCTACTAATTAAAATGCATATAAAATAAAAGGGCTACGATTGCCAATGTAATACAATATGAAAATATTACAGAGCTAAGGTGTAGATAAAAATGCATAATATTCGATTTAGAATGCGAAATATCAACCGCGTCGAAATATGTTCCACGTATACCAAACAGACACATATAAACAAGAGTAAAAAATAAATGCCTCGAAGATGCGGTTTGTTGGTGGCTAAGAAGTATTATCGATCGCCCACGCCTTAAATTCGGATTTCCTCGGGATACTTCGACATTCCTTCGGGCACAAAGTAAAGCGGCGCAGGCGGTTTTATAATGGCAAATTTTCTTCTCTTTTTAATACGACGACGACAACGACGACAACGTATACACAAGCTCACTTTTTGTATCTTTTGTCGTTACGACCACGACGACACAGACGGCTCGGCTGCCCCATACTGAGCTCCTCAATTCAGCCAGTGACTACCAACTACGAGTAAATTTATTTGTAGAAGAAATCTCCGAATTTTTAACACGAATATGGAATATTCTTTGGAATTAAGAGTACGCGACAGATGGAGTTTCTCAGTGATTTTACGATGAATAAATTTTTAATGTGAACGAAATGAAGTTTCACAAGACGATACGAGGTCAATCTTAATTTTACGTAAATTATTATTGGCGAGTTCCACTGCGTAGTGAGGGCTTTCAAACATGCATGCGGGAGAAGGAAAACAGACGAAAAATAATAACGTGCAGTTGGATACTCTCAGAACCTCTGGGGAGAATGGAAGTGAAGATGAAAAATCTCCTATAACAGGCTCGTCGAGCTAAAATAATACAAATAAATTCATCAATTTGAAATACAATGTTGACTAATTTTTCTGTTGATGGGGTTGGGTGGAGGGGAAGGGGGGTGCTTATTTTTGTATAAAAAATACACAGAAACTTTCGGAAAATGTAACTTTTTACCAGTCACATTGAGAAACTATTTATAGTCGTGCTTTTTTGTAAAAATTTCTTTCCAAATTTTTTGAATTCAATTCAAAAGATTTGAGGCATTTCAATACCGCATCTTGAGAGATGGGAGCCTCGTGTAAAGCAGCAAGTACAATTATTAGTTGATCTGTAGCAGAAGTAGAGGTGGACACTTGTTCCTCCTCAAAGTATCGTCCAGGGCACTCACTAAAACTACATGTCAAATTGTAACTCACAAACTCGAAACATAACGCGCCTTTTTTTGGAGACTTGGAAAGGTTTTGCAATGGGGTTGAAAAGTAGAAATTCCCAAAATGCACATCTAGGACCCATACTAAATGTATATGCCAAATTTCAACTTTCTAAATACATTTGGAGGCAAGATACTCGCTGCATAAATCAACAAAATCAAGGAAAACGACCAAAAAAATACTTTTTTGGAGTGGGGGTGGGTTGGAGAAGAGGAGGGATCAGGATAAAAAGTAAAATTCACCATTGGGCCCTATACCAAATGTACATGCCATATTCAATCCCTAAACACAATTTTAAAGAGAGATCTGCGTGAAACTGCCTTTTTTCGCGGTCAAAAAAGGGGAAACCCCTCATTTCTCCCCTCCCAAAAGACCTAGGAGGCTGATTTTTTGATATGACATGCGACTTTTGATTCTCTATCGATTGGTTTAAAAAAAAAATAATTTTTGCAATTTTTCCCCTTCGGTACTCCCTTTTCTAAATTTAGATTAAACTGAATTTTGACGCAAGGTCATCCCCACTCGAATACATCAAATCTGCCGGCAATCCAAGCATACTGCCCAAATTTTAACAATTTTCGTCGGTATCGACCTGGAAAATGATTTTTAGTTTTGGAGGGAAATAAAATTAATGGAATAAGTATCTGAAGTGGCCAAAAATTATTCCAATATTCTTCTAACATCCCAAAAGGGATTTTGCTTACACTCCCCTCTCTATCCACCAATGATCAAAATGCGCATCTCGGATACTCCGGATTATATACCTTTCCTCTCCCTTACTTCATGCCGAATTGCAACCCACAAACTCGAAAAATAAAAAAAATCGCCCAAAGAGCTTTTTTTATGGGTGGGAGAGGCTTTGGAGGGGAGCAATGAGAATGAAAGTCGGGAAAAAGAACGGAGAACCCTCACTTCTCCCCTCTTGATTGACCTAAGAGGTTGATTTTTGGATTTTATGGTACAATTTCTAATTTACTAAGACTGGGGCCAAAAATGAACAATTTTTGCACTTATTGCTTCTCAGCACCTCCTCCCTCAAATTTGAACACGAGTGAATTTTAACTCCAGGTCATTCCTATTCATTTATATTGAAACCACCATCAATTTAAGCCTGTTAACTAAATTCGAGAAATTTGGGTAGGTATCAAGCCAAATGAGAGAAAATGTACACATAAAAAAGAAAATAAATAAAAATCTGGCACCCAAAGATAGCCTCAGGGGTTTTCAAGGATTACAAAAAAGAAAAGGATTTTATTGATGTGCTCCCCTGCCCTTCATTCACTGTTCGTTGTTAAGCTATTATTGAAAAAACGTGTGCAAAAAAGTTTCTAAAAAATATATTTTTTTTTTATTACAATGTTGGGTGGGGGTATGAGGTGGAGGTCAGCTGTTTTTCATTCTTTCAATACATAATTCGCGTTTGTACTAAAATTACATACCAACTTTCAGCCAATCAGAGCCAAAAAAAAATAATTTTTGCAAAGTTCAACGAATTTGCATGGAATAAAACCACCACTTTTCCACTATATCTGCACTATTTCTCAAAAATTTTTCACCACTATTCGAATCATAGGAATACTGATTTGATGCCGACCTCCTTCTTATCATAAAAAAAAATTGGCATTAAATTAATTAAGAAATTTTTCTCAATTCATTCTGAATGGTTTATGATGAAAAGTGTTTTTGGGGCAAACCAAGTAGGCAATTCTATTAACTTGCATGCTATTCATCGAGTGGAATGATCATCTTGATCGAGGAAAATTTTTTGGTTCCTGGTAGAATGAAATTTAACAAAGAACGCAGTTCATCAATTTTTAACTACTTTTGGACAATTTTGAACCTAATTTCAGCATCTTTTCACTACTTCAAGCACATGATAGACAATCTGGTTTTTCAATAAGGCTTGGAATTTTCGCTATCATTCAGTCGACTTGAAAATAAATATTTTTAACGAAATCACAACACCCCCCACCCCCACCCACTGTCTAATTTACAACCCACGAAAATTATTTTGCTCGCTTCGTCCACGTGTCATCAATCCAGGTTCAATATAACATAATGAGCCAGACTTTTTTCCCCTTTGATTTACAAAAATTTAAATGAATCACAGATTAAGTATCTAAATATTTCTTCATTATGCAATGAAAATAATTCCGCTCATTCTTCACTGCACCTCAAACACGTAAAAAATGTCTCTTCTACGAGTCTCTTTACAATACCGTACCATTGCCGAGAAGAATCCTACCACTTTGCAAGTAATAAGTACGAACACTCGTACAACATACGATTTGAGAAACGAAAAAAAAAAAAAAATTGCACGTGCCAGCGGGTAAATTTTTCTCTTTCTCGTTTAAATTAAATCCGTCGTAAACTTCATTTAACGGCTGAGAAAAGACAAGGAATGCGAAGACACTTCTTCTGTGTGTATTTCGCTCGATTCGACGTTCCGCCTTCGCGTTCGCCTTACGCCTTTCACAACCAAACCAACTAACTCGGAATTCACCGCGGAATTTATTAGATCGGCGTTAATTTAGCTTCGTCTTACAACAAATGTCAGACAGATGCGTTCTTCTTTTTCTTGTATAGGCTTCTTTTCTCGAGGTTTTTTTCTTTCATTTCATTTCCTTTCCTTGCCTTATTTCTTATTTCGGTAGGTTTCCATTTCTTCCATACGAGTATTGGTTTGTACCACCCTTCGGGGTTTATTGAGCTAAGCACTTATTCTGTTGTAAGAGTAGAGAATGACTATAAATGAGCCAAGTCCGAATGTTTTTACACATTTGGATATTTTCAACGACTCGTTTATCAAACACCAGCTGCATTATTGGTACACATATCTCATACTAGGCTGTTTTTTTACTTACATATTAATAAAGTTTGGAAGAAAAAGTTGAGCCCCCTCAAAAAAAAAAACAATACAAATACCCGGGCAGACCCGTATGATTAATATTTTTATACCGACAAACGCCGAAAAAGTCCCGAGTATTTTTTTTTTTTCAACCATCAAACACGTGTCTGGGTGTTTGTATGCCTGTCAGTGTTTTTCTAAGGTGGTAATTTAGATACCTAAGGTAGACAATGAATCGAAAGGGAGGGAAAAAAATCAACCTAATAAATAGGTATGTATAAGGGGATGGTCTTCGATGGAAGATATGAGACGCCTAAAATAGCTATCATTTTTTCCAATCGATTCGATTTCTTTCCTTTGATAAGATACATTTGTACGAATGCAGCAGAAGGTTTGATAAGTTGGCCACTGTTGGGTGATTACTTATGCATATGCCTATAACGTGTAAGTGTATTTCCAATTTGAATGGCTGACTAGTGCCGTCGATGTTCGATGTATTTTCACGTGTCATCGAAACTTGGCAAGAAAATTAAAACGCGATATTATTAAATAATAGTAACGGTGACATGTCATATTATGACAGAATATCACATCGCATTGAGATATTTCACGGCAGGCCAATGCGTAGAGTACACGTGATAAAGCAAAGGGTGAGTCGAATTTTGTTTCTTTTTTTTGTAAATCTACAAATGGCCGGGGGTCATAATAGTAGTACAATAACCTCAAAATGATGCAGTGAAAATTTTAGTTTTTCAACTAAATTTTTAGGCAAACTTTCTACATCGTATTGGCAATGAAAAGCAGGCTATTACCGTCTGAGGGGCAAGGGATATAAACAAGATCTGCTCTGGAATCGTACAAAACCATTACGACTGTTTTTGGCAATGCCAGATTTTTATTGTATTTTTCATTTTTTTCCACCGAAACTACGAGTAAAAAGTTATTTATTCAGCTCCACACTGACTAAAATACATCAAATTTGGGAAATATGTGTCGAGTGGTAGGCCAATTAATATTCTGGAGCAGGGACGACCTCGGGTGAAAATTCAGTTATACCCAAATTGGGGGGGGGGTTTGGAGAAGGGGTAAAATTGCAAAAATTGTTTATTTTTAAACCAATCGATGGGCAATCCAAAGTTGTATAGCATACCCAAAAATAAGCCTTCTAAGTCAATTAGGAGGGGAGATATGAGGTTTTCTCCCTTTTTTGGTCTTGAAAAAGGGCTGTTCCTCCCTTATCTCCCTTCCAAATTAAGTTAGGAAGTTGAAATTTGGTATGTAGACTTGGTAGAGGCTATAGATGTTCTTTTGGGAGTTTCAACTTTTCAAACTCATTGCACTCCTTTACAGTTCAAAAATGTGTTTTTTTATTTTTTGAGTTTATTCTTCGCATAACGCTCCTCCTAATTGAGCTGGAAAGTTGAAATTTGATATATATATTTACTAAGGGTTCTGGATGTGTGTTTTGGCGGCTTCGATCATTTAGCTTCGTTGCATCTCCTCACAATATCGAAAAATTTATTTAATAGTAAGATTTTCTCCTTTTCTAAGTTTGTGCCTCGCATACCCCCCCCCCCCCCCCCGTCAATCCTACTAGGATGTTGAAATTTGGGAAGGCAGATCTAGTATAGGTCGAAGATGTGCTTTTTGGTGGTGTCGATTTTTCAACTCCATTGACATTCCCCCCTCCCCCTTTGATACTGATCGGGAAAGCGATGCTTTATTTTTAACTTGCATATCTGACTTTTGAAGTAGGCAAATTTTCAAAAAATCAAAAAAAGTTTTACTTGGGAATTTTTTTTTGTTAAATGAATGATAACATATATTTATATCCAAAATTATCAATATTGGTAAATTTTCATCATTTCCTCTTTTTTCCAGGATTTTTTTTTAAATGTCACCCTTGGCATTTTTTTGCAATTTTCTGAAAAACTATGAAGAATAATTTTTTTTTCAGAAACACTTTTTTGAAATATGGATGTAAGACAACAATTTTAAACGATGAAGCACAATATCTCAATTTTACTTCCCATAGTCCATTTTTCGGGGGTACTCAACAATGTCATTATTTACCAATTTAAAAAAAAATTGTTACAAATTGAAGTATTTCTGAAAAAAAAATGCATAAAAGGGAGAACATATTTCATCTATTTCAGAACCTCAAAAGTAATTTTTCATTCTTTTTCTTTTCTTTGAGCCCCATTTATATTGTGTTTTTCTATGTTTGAACACCAATCAAGAACCCCTGAAAAAGGTACAAGCGATGAAAACTAACTTTAAATGAATAAAGTTAAATGTGCTTGATGAATTTCACGACAAATTCGTTGAAAAAAAAAAACGAAAACTCAATTTTTTAAGTTCCCTTTAAAAAATCATCCATGGGGGATTAAATTGAAACCTGGCCTTAAAAACTGATGCCTTTTATTCATTCAAGGAGGGTATTTACCAAAGAAAAAAATCCCTTTAACGTTTTTCAGAAAATCGCAAAGAAATGCAAAGAGTGGCATTTTTTTTTTAAATCTCTGAAAAAATAGGAAATACTGAAAATTTACCAACAATGATAATTCTGAGTATAAATATGCGTAATACTTCCATTTTTAGAAATAATTTTCGAAAAGAATTTTTTTTTTAATTTTTTGAAAATGTTTAAAAATTAGCAAATTTGAAATCAGTTTTGCAAGTTTAAAAAACTGAGTTAAAAAGCTGAAAAGCAAAATTCAAGACCCGCAGTGTACACACCATTGGAAAACTGCTTACTTTAATATAAGAACTTGAAAATGGAGATGGGAGGGCTACGCTAATATGGACTCAAAAATTAAAAACCATTGAAAATTTTTCCACATTACTTACCATCTTTTTTTTTTTTGAAGATTTAATACCTCGAAGGAGGGGAGAGGGGATCACAATAGTAAGTGGTGAAAATATAAATCCCTTAAATCGTTTTTTTTTTCCAACATTGATCACTTTGGATTTTAAATATTTTTCAGCCATTTTCACCGCCTCAATTCACTTGAGAAATGTCGATTTAAAATCAGCAAAATTTCCAAAAATTTCATCTACCCTTCAATTTTCAACAATGCACTGGATTTCATCTTTAATCTCATCATATTATTTATGGAGTCGAATTCAAAACATATAATACAATATGCCAATAAAAAGGAAGAATTGAAAAAAAAAAATAATAATAAATAAATTAAAAAAATATACATAGATCACAGCAAAATAGCTAGCTAGGTACTAGGTAGAGAGGTACTGCACGACACAATCGGAAAAAATTTACTACTCGATAAACTATACGTAGAGAAAAAAAAAATATGCGAAATGAACTCGATACATATTTTACAACGTTGCTGGTTTTCTTTGTGTATATTAAAAAAATTTATTACGCTGTGAGATTAGGAAAACTCGCGAATAAATTATATTACCTCGCTTTGGCTCGCCAATCCACCCTCCTGCGGGTCGTATTTCCTCTCCATCTACCGAGAGCTATACGAGTATTATCCATCGACGAATCAATATTCACGCGAACGGGTAACGAATGAAAAAGAAACACGCCGACGAAAGGAGCAAGACGAGAGCGAGGGCGGCCAAAAAAAAAAAAAAAAAACCAGGAGCGAGGAAAAAATTCCAATAATAAAAAAAATTCATCGCTCGTTTCGTTTCGCGTGTCCCGTCGATAAATCTTCGTTGTAATTCATTCGCACGTTTCGGATGCGTACTCGACTCGTATTTGCTTTGCTTTATGAAACGACCAGCCAGCGCCAAAGGTATTGTTGTTTCATTTTGCTTATTTCATTTTATTAATTTTTTTTCTCTCTCTCTCTCTGTTTTAAAAGGTACTTTCAACAACGTGTACAGTACCTACCTACCCACCTACCTACCTACCTACCTACCTACCTACCTACGTGTTTCTTTATAAACGTGTATTCCGACGAGCGATGGTAGAAAAAAGAAAACTTTAAGGAAAAAAAAAATTGCTATATGTATTTCGTGTAACGAGAAAATTACGAAACTATTATTTTGAAAGGCTATTATAAGCTTTTATTAACATTAGGCTATGTTTGGCTTTTTTGAAGTAGGTTAAAGTAAGGCTAATATTTTTATAAATGTTTCATTGTGAACGTACCCGGCTCCTCGCCCCTTTGCCACCGGCGACGCCGTCATCGTTACCATATTTATACACCGCTAGAAACAAGTAAAATAATATAGCGTGCCGCAATACCGACGAACGTTGGTTGGTTTTGAAATAATATAGTGTGACTTTCCTTATCTTTGTACCGTAAACGGAATGCGTTAAGCTGGCCAGTGCTGTTTTGTACGATAGTTTGTGTGTGTGTGAGAAAAAGCTCTACATAATGGGGAAATTAAGCGACGACCTTGATACCTGAATTTGAATTTTTACGAGGCGTAAAGAGAGCTAACGAAAGAGAAAAACAAACCAGGAAGGACGAATCGAGTACACTATGTGCTGTACTCGTACACGCTTTATTATGGTATCGTGGCATAGCGCAGAAATTCCAATTTCCTGTAGTACTTAGGAAGAGCGATAAGATGTGGTCGACAGATTTTTGAAAAATGAAAAATTCCAAAATTTACACACAGCAGATCAACACAGCTAACTAGTTCGGTAAATGTAGACCAAAAATGGCCGGTGGCTGGAAAAAATTCGGAATAAATATTTTTTCATAAATATATCGAAAACAGCTTTCTAAACAACATACTAAAAGTCTCTATCAATAGGAGGTATGCATGGTCCACAGGAGAGCCAACCCTGTTGAAAATTCTGCTTTTCCAGCTATATCTCCTCTGGAATTGGTTTTACAGTGAAAATAGCTCTATACTATTTTATTTTACTCTAAATTTCCTACAACTTTTGCATTCAACATTTTTTCATACCAGGCACAGGAGGGGAGTTGGAACGTTTTAAAAATTCCGTATAAAGCTCACACTCCTCTGAGATTGTGAAACTAGATTTTTACTCGGGGTAAATCAGTTTTTAGCTGAGATTTTCAAACTATCTGGTGAAAGTTGGCCTTTGGTCTATGGTGAAAATCTTGACCCCCCTCCCCGTCAATCATCCTAAATATTGTGGATAGTAAGACTAGAATAAAAAAGTACTCGACCATGGCTGTCGTGAAAGCAATTTTACTGATGATTTGTTCAAAAAAGCACGCTTCAGATACCTCTTTGAACTCTCTTATCCAATTTAAGGTCGAAAAGGGGAAAAATTGCATATTCATCCTTAGAAAGGTGGGTTGGAGGGTGCAAAAAGCTTAAAATTAAAACCGAATATTTTTCTTTTTGAAAAAAAAAAAATGATTTTTTAATCATCAATAAAAGTACATTTTCTAGCGAATTTGAGAAGAAAGAAATCACTATTTTTTCACTACTTTTGCTTGCTTTATCACTGAAATTCGTTTCACTACTATTTGCGAACTAAAATTAACTCAATCCTGCAATGAAAAACTCCAAACATTAAGCTGATTAAAAATTTTTTTCTAAATTTATTTCATGTATGGATGTTTTCTTCTAAAACTGCGAATAAAGATATAACACGTTTTTGCGGCGAACCGAGTATGCAATTCTATTAACTTGCATGCTACTCGTAGAGTGGAGTGATCACAATGGTTGGCGAAAATTTTTTTGTTTTCGAGTAGATTAAAAACAACAGTATTGTCAATGAGTGGTTTTTCAATTTTTCATTACTTCCAAACAATTTTCATCTTAATTTCGCTACCTTATCACTACTTTTACTACCGACTGCGACTATTCAAATCACCAATTTTTCACTACTTTCACTACTTTTGAGAATACCCAGCAGACCTAAGAGGAAATAGAATGCTTTTGAGGTTTAATTTAGGGTAAATGAAACATAAATATAAGCGATTTGTAATTTGCCCAAGCTTAATGGGGGTGGGAGGTGAGGTACAGGAAAGAAAACTCAAGAAACCCCTATGTGGATATTCCACTGCCAGAAAAAAGATTTTTAGACGAGTAAGTAAAATAAGTATGCCTTATAATTTTCTATCGCACTTCTATAATTTTTTATAATTCTCACCTCGTTTAACTCATTTCAAAGTAGGTCATTCTCGTTCCTTTTACATCACCGTTCAACCGAACAAAATTCAACGACCAAAACTGAGCGATTTAAATTTACACTGAATTGAATAATTAATTTTTCAAATCATGAAAAAAAAACAACACGAATTACAATCAAATCCAACCTGCTTGAATTTTATTCGGAATATCATGCTAAAAATTATAAAAATTTATACAGTTTCTGGCAAAACAGAAAAAAAAAAAAATTAAAAATCACTTTTAGCGTTTTTTTTTTTGGATGGATAGGAATACCGTGTCTTTTTTAATCCATTTGTTGCAAAAAAAAATCGTTGATTTTTTTAAAATTTGAAACCTAATAGAAAAGTAGGGCCAGACCAATTAAGTAAAAGAGATTACCTTTCTATCATTCATCCTTGTGAATTTTTCCAAGTTCAAGGTTTCCAAAAAAGAAAAAAAAATTAAATTGAAAAATCTTGAAGGTTGAATCGCATTGAAAATCAGCTTCAGTAACCAAAAGTTTACCCTCTAGCTTTGTTCAAACGGTTCACAACTTAATCTCGAATATCGAAATCTAAATTCACCTGGGTAAATGGTCAAAGCCGCCGAACTCATTTAGAGAAAAAAAGTCTAGACATACTTTTACGTATCTGTTTTCATTTAATGTGAAAATTTTTCAAGATAAAATGCACCAGAATATTTTAATTAAATTTCCTTTTTTTTCAGCATTTTCAAAGAAAAAAAAAATCGTAAGAAGTTGCTTTTTGAGCCTGATTTTCGTAAGTCCATTATTCGTGGAATAAGAGGTGTTGTTTTTTTTTTAAATCAGTGATATGGGTACAGGTGGTTATTGGTACGAATAGCTGATTCCCTCCCCCTAGGGCACATATGAGATCACCATACCAAATTTCAACTTCCTTTCTCAATTGAGAAGAGAGATATGCGAGGAGCAATGAGCTGAGAGAGTCAGATAGTATCAAGAATTGGGTTTGTACATTTTTTGTTTTTGATAAAGTTTCTAAGCAATGGAAGATGGCTGTAAATTCAAGAGTGAAGATAGAAGAGGATTTGTGAGATTTGTATTTTTCCGTTTTATTACCAACAGAGAAGGCATATCCGGAGTATTCAGGATCTGATTTTGAGCCGTGGGTGAAACACAATGTGTGTTCAGAGTATTTTTGTATGACTTCTAGATAGTGATTTCTGA
>FIZR01004824.1:0-13517 GCA_900060175.1 Ferrisia virgata
CCTTCCGCCTTATGACTATACTACACGTTGACAAAATACCCCTACCTCGTGTACACTGCACTGGTTCCCTAAGGCTAATAAAAAAACGCTCAGTGTTCTCTCTCTCTCTCTAACTCTGTTCGAAGCTGTTTTCACAACTCGGGCTAATTAATTTATTGGTTGTCATTCGGGTACGCGAATTTGCAACTCACGTACCAAGAAGGGAGCTGGAAAGCGATTAATTTAACGTCGACGTGTGTATCTATCTATCTATCTATACGCAAAACAAGCGTGTATCAGAAAACTGAGAGTGCAAAGAGGGGTAGTACTTACAACATAAACGTAGGTACATGTAAACACACCCCCGACCGATTCATTTTTGCCCTCTCGCGCGCTAAATCTCGCTCATTCGACGCGTCGTGTCCTCGTGTAGGTATCTAGCTAGGCAGGTACCTACCTACCTACCTACCTACCTACCCACCTACGTATACATAATAAATTCGAACGGAAGCCATATGCGGGGCATTTTATAAATCATCGTCCCCTGTTCGACGAACCACACGACTCATTTCGAAATTACCAAGTGAAATACGTAGAACGTAAAACAACGCTAATATGTACTAATTCTATCTGTAGTACATATATTTGTTTATGGCATTTATGGCATCGGAACGAATAAAAAGTTAGGGTAGATACATAGAGAGAGAGAGAGTGAGTGTGTGAGAGAGAGAGAGTAGGAAATAGTGTTGAAAAACATAAAAATTTATCCATAATACTAAAAAAGTGAAAAATGTTAAAATAATGTTAAACATTTTTTCGTAAACTTTCATCATTTTTCTGTGCTTCTAACCTATTTTTGTAAAATATTTATCCAGTTTTCAACGACTTTTAATGATTTTTGGTCAATTTTTTGCATTTTCAACATCATCACTAGCAATTTTTTTCACAAATTTTTCATGATTTTCCACAACTTTTTAGTATTTTAGGTCAATTTTCAACATTTTTTTGTCATATTTGACAAATTTTGTACAAAGTTCGTCCATTTTTGATACATTGTCTATCTATTTTTCACCGTTTTTTCGTCATTTTTGTTCAATTTTCTGCATTTTTAACATTTTTTTGACTAAAATTTACTCAATTTTCCATGATTTTTAACAATTTTTTCCAATTTTAGGCGAGTTTTCACATTATTTTCTTCATTTTTTAAATTTTTATCCATTTCTTACCATTTTTTTCATTATAAATTACTAGAAATTGGGTAAAAATTAATAGAAATGCAGAAAATTGGTTAAAAATGAGTGAAAATTAACATTTCGTAAAATAGAAGGAAAATGTGTTGAAAAACATAAAAATGGATCCAAAATAGTAAAAAGGTGAAAAACTGTAAAAATTAATTATAACTTTTCTTCGTAATCTTTCATCAATTTTCTGCGTTTTTTACCCATTTTTTGCAAATTATTACAATGTTTTTAACGACTTTTAATGATTTTTGGTCAATTTTCTGCTCTTTTCACATATCACCGGCAATTTTTTTCACATATTTTTCATGGTTTTCCACAACTTTTTGGCATTTTAGGTTAATTTTCAACATTTTTTCGTCATTTTCGATTAATTTTCTGCACGTTTGACACTTTCTTGACTGATTTTTACTCAATTTTCGACGAGTTTTGACAATTTTTTCTATATTTTCGACCAGTTTTTATATTATTTTCTACATTTTTTTTTTTCATTTTTACTCATTTCTTACCATTTTTTCGTTATAAATCATTGGAAATTGGATTAAATTGGGTAAAAATTAATAAAAATGCAGAAACTTGGTTAAAAATGACGAAAACATGCTGAAAAATGGATGAAAATTGATCTAAAACGTGAAAAAAATCGTTGAAAATCACCGAAAATTGATCCAAAATGACGAAAAATGGTGAAAAATGAGTAAAAATCGACCTAAAACACGAAAAAAAACGCGAATAATCATTGAAAAATTTAATAAAAATTGGTAAAAAATTGGTGTAAATTGATCAAAAATGATGAAAAAATGTTGGAGAATAAGTAAAAATCGACCAAAAACATGAAAAAAAATCGTTAATAATCGTTGAAAAATTTTCTAAAAATTGGTAAAAAATGCAGAAAAATGGACCAAAATTGTTAAAAACCATCGAAAATTGGGTGAAAATTAGGTAAATATTGGTAAAAAATGCAGTTTCATTCACTTTTCATCATTTTTTCGTAGTTTTTTACGATTGTTCTGCATTTTTCACGCTTTTTTTTCTAATTATTACACAATTTTCGATGGGTTTTGATGATTTTTTTCAATACTTCAGATCAATTTTTACCAATTTTTCATCGTTTTTTACTCATTTTTGACAAATTTGTACCCAAATTTCGACGATTTTTAACGACTTTCTCTGATTTAGGTCAATTTTTACCTACTTTTCAACATTTTTTCGTCATTTTTTATGAAATTTCTTTATAATTTACAACTTTTTTTCATAATTTTACCCAATTTTTAATAATTTCTAACAATTTTTGATCAATTTTTACTTCTTTTCGAAACATTATTACATGATTTTTGATCACTTTTCCGCATTTTGTTTTGTATTGCTGCCAATTTTTTACTCAATTTCCAACGTGGGGGAGGGGGGGAGGGAGAGAAACATCTACAAACCCCGTTTTGGTGTCCTAGGAGATCATTAGTCAAATTTTTATTGAATTTCAATGATTTTAAGCAATGTTTGGCCTGGTTTTTATGTCATAATGCCAATGAAAACCAGGTCATTATAGTCTATCGACCAACGGTGTGTGAGAGGGGGAGGGGTAATGTCAACGAAATCTGTTTTGAGGTCGTATAAGATCATGAAAACGATTTTTAGCCATGTCAGATATTTATTTTTATATTTTTATTTCGCCGCGCATTAAAATCATTTACTTCGCTCGATATCGACTAAAATCGTTCCATTTCGGTCAATCGGCTCAGTTTGGCGACGGATTAGATATATATGAGTGGGGTCGAAGTGAGGTCAAAATTCAGTTATGCCCCAATTTGGAGGAGGAGGTGCTGAGGGATCAAAAATCCAAAAACTGGCCCTACTTCAGTCAATTGATAAAGAATCAAAAATGGTATAACATATCCAAAAATCAACCTCCTGGGTCAATTGGAAGGCTAGGTATAGGGGGGTGTTTCCCCCTTCTTGACCTTGAAAAAGCGCTGTTCCTCTTTTATCTTCCCTCCAAATGGAGGCGGGAAGTTGAAATTTTGGACGTACATTTAATAGGCGTCCTAAATATTCCTTTTGGGAGACGACTTATTGCACCCACTCACAGGGCCAAAAAAGTAATTTTTAAATCGGTTTTTCTCATTTTTTAAGTTTCCTCGCATAACTCCCCTCTAAATCGCGATCTAGGAAGTTGAAATTAGGAGATCTGCCTTTTGGACGATTTCATCGCGAAGCGATGCCTTTTTGTTTTTCATACGTTAGGTCAATTTGATAAATAATTTGCATCTTTCAAGAATTTTTGGTCATCTCAT
This sequence comes from Ferrisia virgata, assembly GCA_900060175.1. NCBI lineage: Eukaryota > Metazoa > Arthropoda > Insecta > Hemiptera > Pseudococcidae > Ferrisia > Ferrisia virgata. The sequence goes on from FIZR01004824.1 coordinate 3,506, forward strand.
TTCTGGTCCAATTTTCGATAATTTTTAGCAAATTTTAAAAATGCGGAAACATGTCGTGAAACTGGAAAAATCATTTTTCCATCGTGTTTTTCGCTAATGAATTGGTCAACATTTTTTCTTGTCGTATATTTCAAACATTATATACCATTTGCTCAACATTCATTTCATTTCTTTACTTTTCTTAATTTTTGAAATTTTAATTCAGGCAGGTAAAGCGTAAAGTTAAACATTTGGGTTCAACAGCGCAAATTACCCCCATAAACTCCATTCGTATGAAATAAAAGTCATAAAAAGTCGACATTTTCCTTGAAAATCATCCAAAAATAATGTATTTTTCGATTTCATTATTTTTTATGATTTTACCAAAAGCCTGGAAATGATTTAAAAGTCTCACCTTCGATTCATTTGAATAGATAAAATACGTCTAATCTGAACACTTGAAATTTTCACCACGCTCGATTAGCATAATAATACAAAAAAAAACTTAAACACCCCGGGTATCGTCTACAAGGTATGAATCATGGAACTAACATCAATACTTGAGTTTTGCAGGACACCATGTATGTTGAATAGCATATCATCATCATATACAGTATCGTATGCGTGTAAAATAAATAAATGAAATAAACATTTATTCCAGAGCGTAAATTGGAACCCGTAGCTTTGTCATGGGCGCTGTGCTCAGCGTTTAGATAGGTAAACACAAATATAAATAATAATTTTACCCGATAAGGTATATAGATAGGTTAAATACCTAGATACGAGTCCCGAGTTAGGTGTACAATTTAAATACACATTACAATATTCCTAGCTACGTACAGGTATTTCGATAATTTCAAAGCTATGTAAGTATACAGCTTTGCCACTGTACCCTGAAATATTCCGCTCATCTCCTCACCCCTACCTCATCGTAAAGGTACATTATTTGTAAAAGTGTAACATCGTAAAAAAGAATGAAGAAAAAAAAACAACTCTACAACCAGCTTATCTAAAATAAACTCTGCGAATGTGTGCGTGTGATGTAAATTGTAGCATGTAGGTGGGTTGTAGTACACATGTACAAGTAATGTACCTATTACTTTTTTTTTTTTTTGGACGATATTTCTCTTCTTTATACTCGTACTATGTACTTAAGTGTGCGCCATATCATATACGATACAGCTATTTCTGTTTTTTTTTTTTTTTTTTTTTCATTTTTTTATTATTATTAATGTATACTAACTGAGAACTGAGGAGGTTATTCGATTCTACAGGCGTGTGTTTACAAGTTCACGGAAATTCGAGGGCGATTTGTTATCATCTTTTAAATACGCATATACGACACGTACGAGTAACAATTTGTAAAACGTGCAGTCGTATACAGAGACAGACCGATCGACCGACCGACCGACCGACCGCAAAGATTAGATTTATATACGTGGCCGATATAACCACCTAAGTAATATTCCCTCGAGGAAGTGGTGTGTTGTTTAAAGTAAGGGAAGTAGCTCGTTTGGTAACAGATGGCGACCAACTCGAGCGATTAATCGTCGCTTTTCGCAGATGACAATCGCAATGATGATGATCGATTGTGGTAATAAAATCATGCCAGGTATTACAACGTTACTCTAGCCATATGAATCTGAAATTAAGTAATTAAAATCGCGCAGCGAATGATTTAAATTGCAAATGGATACGCATCAGTCGAGCTATTTGAGTTGATAACATCAGCGATGCTGTCGTTAAAGGTGTTGTCTAGATTTTGGCAAAGTTGATGGAAGTTTTTTCAACAAACCGCTTCAGAATTAGTTACATAATACACCTAGCGATCATTTAAATCATTGGTAAACATTTTTCACCCTTTCCTCTCTTCATTTCTTTGAAAAATTTCTCACATTACACGTGAAAATTCCATACACGCTATACAAGGTGTCCGGCGAGACGATGTCGAGGCTTGAAATTTACATATATACAACCAAAAAATCATGCCAGATGAAGAAGTTGCCTATATTTAAAATTGAAGGGGAAAATTGAAAGTACGTGCGAGTATTTTAAAGTTACGATTAAAAAACAAATTTTTCAAATATGCGAGTAGGTAGTAGATGGAAAACTGAGCAAATTTTGTCCTATTCAATTAATCTGTAGGGGAGGGGGAGGGTGCAATAAGGCTGAAAAGTCGAGTCCCTCAAAAGGTACTTCTAGGACGCCTATCAGATGTAAATACCAAATTTCAAATTCCTACCTCTATTTGGAGGGGTGAAGGATGATAGGGGAGGAACAGCCTCACCATCTCACTTCCTAATTGACCTAAGAAGTTGATTTTTGGATATGCTATTCAACTTTAGATTGTACACCGATTGGCTCAAAAAGAACCATTTTTGTAATTTTAGCTCCTCAGTATCCTTTCCTTCAAATTTGGGTGAAACTAAATTTGGATCCTTATGTCATCCTCACTTCAGAATATCAAATGACACGCTAATCGAAGCCCGTTTTGCAAATTGGACCGATTGCGATCAGGATGCAGCTATGCAAATAATTCTTAATAGGGGGGAGGGAGGGAATAAAAAATAAAACGAGCTATGAAAATTATTTCAATGTTCGAGGGGAAAAAATGAAAAACATAAAAAAGAAATATTTGACACGGTGGTTAAACATGGTCTCAATGATTTCCTAGGACCCCAAAACGGATTTTGCTAATGTTTTCTCCCAATGCAGAAAAGTGGTCAAAAATCACGTAATAATGTTTAGAAAAAGAAGTGAAAATTGATCAAAAATTGTTAAAAATCATTGAAAATTGGGTAAAATTATGAAAAAAAGTTGTAAATTATAAAGAAATTTCTTAAAAAAATGACAAAAAAATGTTGAAAAGTAGGTAAAAATTGACCTAAAACAGAAAAAATCGTTGAAAATCATCGAACTTTGGGTACAAATTTATCAAAAATGAGTAAAAAACGATGAAAAATTGGTGAAAATTGACATGAAGTATTAAAAAAAAAATCATCAAAAGCCATCGAAAATTGTGTAATAATTAGAAAAAAAAGCGTGAAAAATGCAGAACATTCGTAAAAAATTACGAAAAAATGATGAAAAGTGAATGAAAGTGCATTTTTTACCAATATTTATCAAATTTTCAGCCAATTTTCGATGGTTTTTAACGATTTTTTCCATGTTTCAGATCGATTTTCACCCATTCTTCAACATTTTTTCATAATTTCTGATCAATTTTCTGCAGATTTCATTCACTGCTGATAAATTGTTTACTTATTTTTTACAATGAACTTTTAGGACCCCAAAATGTATTTCGTTAATATTACCCCTCCCTCCCACCCGTCTTTGGTCGATAGATTGTAATGACCTGGTTTTCATTGTGATTATGACATCGAAAATCAGGCTAAAAATTGTTTAAAATCATTGAAATTCGGGTGAAAATATGACAAAAATGGGTAAATCGTACAGAAAATTGATCAAAAATCACACAGCAAATGTCTGTAAACTACGTGAAAATTGACACTATGCATCGGGAAACAGTAAAAAAATCGTCGTAAATTACATAAAAAGTAAAGAAATTTGATAAAAAATGACAAAGAATGTCAAAAAGTAGGTAAAAATCGACCTAAAACAGAAAAATTCGCCAGAAATCGTCGATGGTGTGAAAATTAGAGAAAAATGCGTAAAAAATTCATAACATTCATAAAAAAATGCGAAAAAATGAAAAATAAATGAAATTGCATTTTTTACCACATTTTATCTAATTTTTATCCAATTTTCGATGGTTTTCAACAATTTTGGTCAATTTACAATGCTTTTACGTCATTTTTCATTGATTTTCTGCATTTTTTACGCATTTTCCATAGTTTTTGACGGTTTTTTCATGTTTTTATTCCAGTTTCATTTTTCTAAAAATAATTTTTGACACATTTTTACTCAACTTTTAACGTTTTTTAACTATTTTCTTGATACTTTAGGTCAATTTTCTCCCAGTCTTCCAACATTTTCACATTGTTTTGATAAATTTTCTACATTTTTTACCAATTTTCATCAAATTTTTCAATGATTATTAACGGGTTTTTTCATGTTTTAGGTCGATTTTTACTCATTTTTCACAATTTTTCCGTCACTTTTGATCAAATTTCGGCATTTCAAAATGTGCAGAAAATTGAACGAAAATGACGAAAAAACGGTGAAAAATTAGACAATTTATCAAAAATGGATAAATTGTGCAGAAAATTGGTCAAAAATTGACAAAAAATGTTGAAAATTTACCTAAAATACTAAAAAATTTGTGGAAAATCATGAAAAATTTGTGAAAAAAATTGCCGGTGATATGTGAAAAATGCAGAAAATTGACCAAAAATCATTAAAAATCGTTGAAAACGTGGTAAAAATTTCATAAAATGGGTAAAAAGCACAAGATTACGAAAAATAATTATAAATATTTTAATAATTTTCACTTTTTTAATATTTTGGATAAATTTTTATGGTTTTCAACACTTTTTCCCAAATCTTACGAAACGTTTTCCACTAATACTTGCATGATTTTCCCGCTTTTTCCCCAAGTTTCTGACAATTATTTAATGGTTTTTCCCAATACGTATTTTAGATCAATTTTATTGTTTTTTTAAACACTTTATTTCTGAATTTTAGTAAATTCTTTTTACCTATAATATGAATTTTTAAAAAATTTTTCCAATGTTTCTGGTTAATTTCCATGGACATTTTGTACTTATTTTAGATAGAAGTTTGTTTAACTTTCTCGTGAATTTTGGAAAATTTTCTACACTTTTATGTATTTTGTTAATTTTTAATAACTTTTTTCTATTTTTTTGCAGTTTTTTTTTTTCGTTTTTCTTACCGAATTTTGCACGTTTTTCCAAGAGTTTATTTTTTACATATTTTTTTTACATTTTTTTGCAATTTTTAGAAAAATTAATAATGTTTTACTTTTAGACGATAAACCGCAATAATTCAACCTTAGGTGACCCGGCCGATTTTCCAGAGATGCTCAAATGACGTCATTTTACAAATAAGAAAGCAAATATTTTCATCAAGGACATAATTCACCTGTTTCAAGGCTTCAAGAGCGAATTTTTATTTTTCCTATTTTTATACAAAACAGATATTTATTGAGAACCCTTGAAAACGGAAAAGCTACGAAAATCAACATCAAGTGGACTAATGTAAAAGAAAAAAACTCGCAATAAAAACCCATTGAAAACCCGGCTGTGGACTGTTTGGTTGAAATTTGGTACATAGATTCAATGTAGGAGTCTTACAAGTGGCTTTTTGGAGGATTTCGTCTTTTCAACCTCTACGCACCTCCTCACTGCTTCAAAAAGAAGTTTTTTTTTTTAACAATTTGGGCGTTTCAGCTATTCACACCCTTACCACTGATTAAGAAAAAACATCGCAGGGCATATATTTTTTTTTTTTATCTCACAAAAATCCAGTTCAAAAGCAACACATCGTACGTAATGCTTACTTTTTCAAATGAGGTGAGTTTTTGGATCAATATTCAAGGGTTTGAGTTCAACGATATTCACCTAAAATGCCTATCATATTTAAGAGCTTTTGATCTGAATTTCAGCTGCACACATTTTTTGTATAACATGAATTTCTTTAGAACTGAGCTCTCGAATAAAGGAATATCTATCTATTTTTTGAAATCAATAAAAAAAAACTCACCCTAACTCTGGCTTCGGTCAGATTCGTCCACATGGCAATTTCCTCTCTGGTACTCATATCCGGGTACCGATTGCGTGCGAAAGTTGCCTCGAGCTCTTGCAGTTGTTGCGATGTAAAGTGCGTCCTCTGCCGTCTTTGGCGTTTGTTCGTCTTGCAATTATTTTTGGCAGATGCGGACGACGAGTCCTTCGATAAGGATGTGATGGCGGTTGTGGACGCGTTGATGGCGGAATTTGCGTTATCGTTGCCGTCTTCCGATTCTCCTGCTATTGATCTCGAGCCACCACCACCGGCGCTGTTTTCTGTCTTGATCGTAGCATTGCCAATGGAATCTACTGTAACAGAATGTAAGGGTAGGCGAGCAGAGCCCCCCGCACCAAAAAAAAAATGTATATAATTAATTAAAACTATTCGAAGAGATCGTCTACCTTAACATTTGCTTCTGCTCAGTTTTATTTTTCGTTTTGTACTCGACTACGGTTCGCGTATAAATCAAATGCAACGAATCTTATGTGTGTTTTTTAAATAGCTCGCGCATTAGCACCGGCAAAAAGTTCAAGGCGACTGAACCTACCGCATACATCTGTGTGGATGTACGATCGAGCCTCCTTCTCTTTTTATTTTCTTAATCCGTTACAATTTCTTTATTTACTTTTACGCGTTAGCTTGTTTTGATGAACAAAAAAGAGAGCTGTAAAGAACGACGAAATAATAAATCACCATTTAGAAAGGCGCGAGCGAACGAGCGAACGAGCGAGCTTTAACGACATATTATAGGATTATCGTAGTGGAATTTCCTCGACAATGATAATCCCCATACCCAAATGCTATATTCGTATATATAACATTCGTCTGATACCCACCACACCATCGTATCTCGTCCAAAAGTGCCAATTGATCGAATTTCGGCTCTAATTTTCGTCGAATATGGAATGATACAAAATAAGTACTTCTCTAGAATTTCTTTTTTTCAATCGACATTTTGGTTATAGCGACGCGAAAGCAAGTAGAACTTCCAACTCGGCGTTAATTTTAACCCAATACTTCACATTTGTGTCGTGTAAATCGTATTTCTGGCCTCATTTCCAAGAATTAATCCGCGCTATTGAGCATTCTAGACTGATTAGCATCAGAAGAGGTAGCCAAGAGAGGGGATTTCCTTATTCTAAACCTTGAACAAGTTTCAGCATGGTGAACATTATACCAGTTATCGACCAGAGGGCATAGTATCAAAAAATTTATTTTCACGATTATAACAGACGATTAAGGTCATTTTTAGCAGTGCCAGATACTTCTTAGTTTTTCTTCGAAATATTGGATAAAAATCGCTGAAATTCAACCAGTATGATTGGATTGGCGGTGAATTAAATATACACAAGCCCGGACTGGCCGACACCGATGTTTGGGAGAATCCCGGCGGGCCTTTTCAAGTCGAGCACTTTTCAGCAAAACTTGACCAAAAAGTTTCAGTCATTTCGTGCGTTGAAACAAAAAATTAATAGAATCTATTATAATTTAAAAACATTTTAGGACGTATCACCAGGCTCACTCAACACCAACCCAAGCTCTCAAAGCAGTAGTGATGGCGATATCGATAAGATATATCGGGATATCGATATTTTCCCAAAATATCATTTTTCCTTTCGATGTTCCTAGGTATTGATATTTTTTTTACTGAATATCGGAGTTCGATAATTTTTTACATTCTTTAGCCTGGTTTTCTATGTCATAGTGTCAATGAAAACCAGGCTATTACAGTTTATGGACCAATGGTGGTTGAAGGAGGGGGGTGGGGAGAGGGAAGAATCAACACAATCCGTTTTGGGATCCTAGAAGACCATTAAGACGAATTCTAGCCATGCCGGATATTTATTTTTTTCCCCTGAAAAGTAAAATTATTTAATCCGCTCAATACCGACCAAAATCGCACCAATTCGGCCAATCAGCTCAGTTTGGCGGCGGATTAAATATATATAAGTGGGGATGACCTTGGGTCAAAATTCAGTTATACCCCAATTTGGGGGAGCGGGCGCTGAGGGATCAAAAACGCAAAAATTGACCCTTTTTCAGCCAATTGACAGATAACAAATCCAAAAATCAACCACCTAAATCAATTAGAAGGGGAAATATGGAGGGGTTTCCCATTTTTAACCCTAAAAAAGAACTGTTCCTCCCCTATCACCCGACCAAATTGAGCTAGGAAGTTGAAATTTATTATGTACATTTAGTTGGAGCTGTAGATGTACCTTCTAGAGGTTCCAACTTTTCAACTCCCTTTTCCCCCCCCCCCCCCTCACGACCCCAAAAAAATGGTTTTTTGATTGGGTTTTTGTCATTTTTTTAGTTTTTGAGTTTATTCCTCACATCACTCACCTCCAAATTGAGCTAAGAACCTGAAATTGGTGGAGGGGGATGTCGTGGATGCGTGTTTTTGGGGGTCTCGACTTTTCAGCCCCATTTCACCCTCTCACAGTCCCAAAAAAGTGGGTTTTTGATCGGGTTTTCTCATTTTTTGAGTTTATTGAGTTTGCTCCTCACGTAACTCCCATTCAAATTGAGCTAGGAACTTGAAATTAAGTATGTACATTTAGTAAGTAAGGTACCCTAGACGTGGCTTTTGCGGGTTTCGACTTTTTAGCACCATTGAACTCTTTCTACAAGCAATACTGAGTAGGAACAAAGGATCGCGAAGTAATGTTTCGCTTCAATTCTCATAATTGTAATATGCCACGTATTTTAGTTCAATATTGGCATTTTAAATCCTTTTTTTTTTCGAATTTGAATTGTAAAAATGGCATTTTAAATTCAAAAGGATTTTTCAGTTTTTTGCAGCTTGAAAATGTAAAATTACTTAAATCTGAATTTATTTTCTGAAAATCCGAGGTAATTTTTAAAAATTTTCAGTTTTTTAACCAAATTTGCTAGAATCTAAATTATTCTAAAAATTATACTGCATTTGTTATTGTTTCTCAATTAAGTACCCTATTTTTAAAAAGCAAATAAAAAGGAAGAATGGTATTTTGTAAAAAAAAACTGGTCATTTGCTATGATCAGAGTCGTATTCAAATATGAAGAAAGGCGCCCCTTGGGGTCCGGGTTTTCAAAAATTAAAAAAACATTGAGTATCTAAATTTTTGAAGTTTCATTTTACAATATTATACAAAAATTTTCGCCCTCACTTGCAGCCATTTTTTCCAATATGAAAATTCATTTTACGAAGTAAAAAAAAGTAAAAGAATGTCATGTCCCTTTTTTGAACCCTCAATTTCGCTATTTTTGAAAATTAAAATTTAGAAAAGTCTACTGCTTTATGCAGGAATGTCATCATGGAGAGGAAAAGGGAGTCATCAACCCCCTGGTCAACTGTGAAAGTTGGTGAAAAACCTGTAAATCGTGAAAAGTTGACAAAAAACTGGTACTTAGAGAAAAAAAAGAAAAATTATGCCAATCACAAGAACTTACCAACATAAATTCGAACTCTCAAAAAACAATTTTAATGCTAAAAACTCCAGTTTTTTCAAAATTTCGTTCTCACTTCGCTCAGAATTGATTTTTTTTCGAGAGCAAAAAATTATCTGCTCGCCTAGATACCGACCAAAGTTGGTCAAATTTAGGTTGGAAGTAGGTTACAGATATACCAATAGGAATGACCTAGAGTCAAAATTCAGTCATGTCCAAATTTGGTAGAGGGGATGCTGAGAGCCATAAATCATACAAACTGTTCGTTTTTCAGTCAATAAATACAGAATCAAAAATTGCAAAATACATTCAAAAAAAATACCACCAAAAGGCACATCTGAGACTTATAATAAATCTATACACCAAATTTCAACTTCTTAGCCCAATTCGGGAGGGGGAAGAGATATGCGAGGAACAAATTGAAAAAATAAGAAAAACCGACCAAAAAAAAAACTGCCACCAAGCTAAAAAGTTGAGACCCTTAAAAGGCATATCTGTGACCCCTATTAAATCTGCATACCAAATTTCAACTTCCTAGCTCAATTTGGAGGGGAGTTATGCGAGGAACAAATTCAAACAATAAGAAAAACCGAAAAAATCACATTATCGGACTTTAAGTGGTTGGATAGTGGATACGATTTTTTGGTATGGTGATTTTGAATCGAGAGTAAGGCTGATAAAGAGTCTGAAAATATGACTGTGTCGCCAAGATGGAACTCGTTGATGTAGGAGAGGGCTAATTTGATAGCATACAGTTCAGCTGAAAGTACTGAGAATTGTGGTGGGAGAGGACAGGGGATAAAGTTGTTTTCATGGACGAGAGCGCAGCCAGTTGAGTAGGTGTTTTTAGAGCCATCGGTGTATAGATGCTGGAAGTCGGTGTATTTTAGAA
>FIZR01004825.1:0-26829 GCA_900060175.1 Ferrisia virgata
GGCCACTGTTCGCACTTCAGTTCAGCTTGTAGAGCAGTCCTGGCTTTCTTCCTGGTTTCGTCGGGGCAGTCGAATATAATATGCAAACTGTCCTCGACTACACCAGCGTCATCATTTCCGCATCTACGACAGTTTGGAGTGGGCCTTTTCTTCGGTTCCTCGTATAGGTACTTCGCTATGTCCCCGTGTTCGGTTAGTAGCTGGGTACTATACGTAGACAAGACTAGACCCCCCTGTTCTAGCCTTTGCCGAATACTAGGGATAAAACGTCGAGTCTTCGCGGCCTACGACGCTTCCCATCGTTCCTGCCATAGCTCAACTGATGAGTCCCAGCACTGCCCCCTGAGTGCACGACACTGTACTGTGGTCTCACCCCGAGGTGCAAGTACGTATTCCCTTTGCCATTTAATCTCCAAGTCAATAAGCATGCACCCGCCGATCGCCTGCAACAACTCCCATACAACATTGTTAGTAGCCACCAGTCATGGTCAGCAGTGCCAGCCTCTGACTTCTCTCTAGCCTGGTTCGGTCCACAGATTTGAGTCTCTCTGGCCGGGTGGCCGACGCATAGCATACAATGGGAACATACACACCACAGTAAATGGATACCATCCTCCACGGCTTCAGTTCTCACTCCTGAGTTGTAAGTCGCCGAAGCTTCCTCATCAGGGCATCGGCCTTTGCGGTAACTTGCTTCTTGTGTTCGAGGGTCATTCAAGTACTATGGAATAAGAACATTTGATATACCCCTGCAGCAACGTTTTCCAAATATCGGATATCGATATTCTTCCGTTTCTATATTTTTGGTATCGATATCTCTCATTTCGATATTTTTTATACCAAATATCGCCATCCCTGATTTGATGTATTATACGAGTTTACGCTACCAAGTTGTCTAAGCGTAATTCTCTCGTTACTCGATTTAAGAGGTGTACAGGTATTTTATTCGAAAAAATTGATATTACACCAACTGTAGATAGGTATGTAATATACGTAAAATATATAATAAAATAATATATACCTTTTTTTCTCTCCTTAATATTTCGACAACCGCGTATATGGAGGCAAACGACTACCGTACATTGTACGTACGATTGGTACTATACAGAAAAGACTGGAAAATAAAATCGAAAAAAGAGGAAGGAACGAGTAGAGCGAGCGAGTGGAAAAAAAAAAGAAGCTAGAAAGAAAATGCAAAATACCTTACGAAGCCTGATTTAGTATTCGGAGCAGATAGCCGTTTTATTATAAAAATACAAGAAAACGTCGCGGTAATTCATTTCATATTTATTATTATCGTTTTATGTCGCATTGAACGGTAAAAATTCATATTCGATATTGAGAGCATTTCGATATCGTATAGTTCTTTTGCAACGCGGCGCGACCGCCCGGCCAACGCAACCGGAGACGAGGAAAAATGGGGTAAAAAAACCACGCCGCAAATCTATCTATAGATAGGATACGTATAGCATAAAGTAAAAAAGAAGGAACAAAATATGAACAACTTGACGTCGTCGTCGTCGTCCTCTTCGTCGTCGTATTCTATAGCCGACGCGACGCGACGACGAAATGGTAAAAAAATAAGCACGAAAAGCAGAACCAGCCAAATGATATGAAAAAAATCTAATAAAATAGCAAATATCCAATTTGTCATTCAAATCATACTATCATATACATTATCGTCGAGCAAGACAAAAAAAATACGCTCCAGATAACAATTTCCTGTCTAACTCACCTATCCTACGGTACTACGAGTATCTACATACCGACATATCTTATTCTTCTACATGGGTTACGTAGTTTACTGAAAATTCATTTTTCGTATTCGCGGTTCCGGATGGTAACCAAGGAATATAAAGGTTTTTGCGCGACAAAAATTCCCTTAAATCTTTTCTAAAATTTGCACGATAAACACGAGTATGTTTATAGTAATATTCAAACGATTAAGTAGGTCTAGGTACATCAGGGTGGATCGAAAAAAAAAATACTTTAGATTTCGACCAAACTCACCACGGTGATTGACTTTGAGTTGAAAATTTACCGTACAAAATTTTGTGACCGTAACTCAAAGGAGGGGGGAGGGGGGGTTTGAAGCTATGGGTCTTTATAATGGGGTCATTTTCAAAAAAAACGCGGTTTTTTATCATTTTCACTACCTAAAAGTGGCGTAGGGCTTCGGCCACATCTGAAAAATGAGTTTCTGCGTCTCTTTGTAGCATCTCGATCCAATACCAAGAAATCAGCATTTTTCATTTTACAAAAAAACGCAATAAAAGAGCTTTTCACTTCAACAATGATGCCAAAAATTTTTTTCAGCCTAGAAAAATGATTTCCAATTGAAATCGCTCAAAAGTTATGCGTTACAAGGTAACCAATTTCCTAATTCCGAGATCGTTGATATTATTGCCATAATTATCGAGAAATTTTCGATTTTTAGCCTGATTTTCTACGTCATATTGTCAATGAAAACCAGGCTACTACAGTGTATGGACCAACGGCGGATGAAGGAGGAAATATCAACAAAATCTGTTTTGGGGTCCTGCAAGACCGTTGGGACAATTTTTATTTTTTTTCCGAACATTAAAATCATTTACTGCGATTAATACCTACCAAAATCGCTCCAATTCGGACAATCGCTTCAGTTTGATGGCGAATCAGATATATATGAGTGCGGATAAACTTGGATCCAAATTCAGCTATGCCCCAATTTGGGGAGGAGGGTGCTGAAGCATCAAAAACGCAAAAATTGATCTTTTTTGAGCCAATTGATAGAAAATTAAATGTGGTATAACGTATCCAAAAGTTAACCTGCTAAGTCAATTAGGAGGGGAGATATGGTGGTTTTACCCCTTTTTTAGCCTTGAAAAAAGGGGCTGTTCCTCCCCTATCTCACCATCAAATTGAGCTAAGAAGTTGAAATTTGGTATATACATTTTGTTGGGGCTCTAGATGTGCCTTTTGAGAGTACCGCCTTTTTAGCTCCATTGTACCCCCTCACAGCTCCAAAAAAAATGGTTTTTTGATAGGTTTTTCTCATTTTTCTTATTTTTTGAGTTTGTTCCTCGCATAACTCCCGTCCAAATTGAGCCTGGAAGTTGAAATTCGGTATGCACATTTAGTAGAGGCCCTAGATGTGCCTTTTGGGTGGTCTCGACTTTTCAGCTTCATTTCATCCCCGTACAGCCCACAAATAGCGGTTTTTTGGTCGTTTTTTCTTTTTTTTTTTGACTTTGTTTCTCGCATAACTCTCCTCCAAACTGAGCTAGGTAGTTCAAATAAGCATCACTTCGTGATGCTTTTTTTCAATTATCTCCATGCATAACGTTTACTAAATCCACGTACCAAATTTTAACTTTTTAGCTCACTTTACAGGGGACATATGCCTGGACCAGCGTTTTTCCAAGCTCAAAAAAAGGAAAACCTCTCATTTCTCCCCTCCTGATTAATGTAGGCGGCTGATTTTCCAATATACTATGCAAATTTTGATTCTCCACCGATTAGTCTGAAAATGAACAATTCCGACAATTTTATCGCCCTAAGTAGTCCCCCTCCCCGCGCCAAATTTAGATACTACTGAATTTTGACTCAAGGTAATCCCCATTTGATAACATAAAATTGGCCGCCAATCTAAGCTCGATACAGTAATTTCACCGATTTTGTTCGATATATAGCTGAGGAAATTATTTTTAGTTTCAGGCGAGAAAAATGAATAAAATTTATTTATTTTGAGATGGTTTTTCTTGAAAAAAGATAAGGGTGCAGGTAGATATTGGTGTGAATAGGTGAAACCTCTAAAAGGAACATTTAAACTTCCTAGCTGCATTTGGTGGGGAGCTCTGCGAAAAACGAACTCAAACAAAAAGAAAACTCACCCAAAAAACTACATTCGAGGGCTGTATGTCGGAGCAATAGGCCTGAAAATTCGAAACCCCTAAAAGGTATAACTATGGCCGCTACCAAGTCTGCATACGAAATTTCGACCCTCTATCTCAATAAGAAGGGATGGCAGTGGTGGACGAACAACTCTTTTACAAAATCAAAAAGGGGAAAACTCTCATATTTTCTCTCCTACTTGACCTAGGATGATGATTTTTGAATATGTTGTACAACTTTGGATTGTCTTTTTTGATCGACTCAAAAGCGAATATTTTTTGCGATTTTAGCCTCATAACACTTCCTTACTCAATTTTGGGCATAACTGAATTTTGGCCCCCTATATTCTAAATATCAACTTCCTAGCTTAATTTAAAACTGACCAAGAAACTACATTTTCGGAACTTTGAGGGCGTGCAATCAGGCTAAAAAGTCCAGGCCCTCCAAAGTCACATTTGAGGCTCCTACTAAACGTACATAGCTAATTTCAAGTTCCGTACTCAATTTGGAGTGGAGTTATGCGAGGAACATCAAACTGAAAAAATAAGAAAAACAACCGAAAACCACTTTTTTGCAGCTGTGTAGGGGTGCAATGGAGCTAAAACGCCGGGACCTCCAAAAGGCACATCTAGGGCCCGAATTAAATGCACTTACCTAATTTCAACTTCCTAGCTCAATTTGGTAAGGCGATAGGGGAGGAACAGTCTTTTTCAGAGTCCAAAAAGGGGGAAAACTCCCATATCTCCCGTCCTAATTGACTTATCAGGTTGATTTTTAGGTATATTATACAACGTTCAGTTCTCTATCAATTGGTGTAAAAAAGGGCAATTTTTACGTTTTTGGCCCCTCAACACCTCCTCCCTCAAAATGGGGCAAAACTGAATTTTGACCCAAGGTCATCCCCACTCAGATATATTTAATTCGTCTCTGAACTAACCGAATTGGAGCCATTTTGGTCAATATCAAACAGAATACAATGATTTTAGTCTTTGGGAGAAAAATTAATAAATAAAAATAAATATCTGACACGGCCAAAATGGTCGTAATGGTCTTCTAGGACTCCAAAATGGATTTTGTTGATATCCCTCTTCCCTCCATATGTCATAGGTCCATAGACTATAATATCCTGGTTTTCTTTGACAATATGACACTGAAAATCAGGCTAAAAAATTATGCTTTAGCCCACCACTCAGGACAATTTTGACTCTGTTTCGCTCCCTTGCAACATCCTTGGCTATGCCATGGGCAGTTGGGCAAACATGTTACACCAAACTTTGAATCTGAAGCTTGGCCCATGTGACAAATACGTAGCTTTAATGATTTAGCACACGGTGTCCAAAAAACCATGGTCCCAGCTTCCTTGTCTTCCCGTTGAAAATAATTATACTGTCACAATTTTCAAGGTGCACGACTTTTCGACAAATATGCTTGAATGAGTTATACTATGGCGGATATTTTCTGTTGAATGAAGTCTGAAAGCAGCTGACTGCGATTATAACTTATGTACTATTTTTGATGCTCCAAACGGTTTGAAATTCTTTTATTATTGTATAATTTTTATACGACTATTTGACACTTTGAGGAAAATGAATTACTAATTAAGGATTGACAATGTAAAGTTGCGAATAAATTCTTTTATCGATACCCCATCTACCATGATACATTTGCACCACCATCACCACCACCAACAACAACAACAACAACAATAAAAGCAACAACGATAACACTTTCTTACACACACCTCATCGCTTTTATTCTTGTCCTCTCCAGGGACTTACACGGTACGTCAAACATTAATCGATTGAGCTGATAATGAAACTGGCGATATCATTCACAACATTTGTTCGGTGTCAAGTGTACGAGTGTTATTTTTCATTGCTTCGCCTCGTTTGTATCGCCTAATACAACACTCATTCTCATACCTTACGTACATTTAATACCTACATACAGTGCATGAACTTCATACATACATACATACATACATACATATATTTCGTAGAATTGCGCTCAGAATATTCTACAACATCGAACATGGTAGGAATTTTTAATCTGTACGCAACCTTTAGCAAAACATACGATGCGACACGACAAAATTGTACAAACTTCCATAACCACAGCTGCATCCAGCCAATCAACGAAAAGTAATTTATTTCTTATTCGATTTCCTCCAACAATATCTATCGGCGATACAAATCCCAGCAGAAGGAGTGAATTGATGCTACCGCACATCGTAGGGAAAATTTTCGTAAATTTTTCCATCACGTATTGGAGCGAAACGCGTCATCCTAACATACTAGTCCTCGTTTATGTCTGTGTACTCGTACGCTGCGCAAACAACGAACACGACCAAGTGCGATAGCGAAAAAAAAACCACCGAATATACGTTTTTTTTTTTTTTTTTTTTTTTATATTTGATAATAATACAGAAGCTCGTCGTCGGCATACGATGATACTACGTGGCCTTAACAGATTTGTCGCACGAAATAGTACCTAACCGTATAACGATAGTGTGTAAGATATCGTAATCGATCGACAATCTGATATGATGGAGCAGATTTGTTGCAGGGTAATGTCATTACGTACATCTTATGCCCTACGCGAAATCTGCTCATCTTACCTACTCGACCCTCGTATACATCACAAAAAACAAACGTGTCTCGGAATATTAAAATAATTCACATATACACCAACCCACCATACCGATAATAATATTTCTACTTTTTTTCGACATCATCGTAAGTAAATACGATAATAAGAATCGACGTTAAATTTAATCGAAACTGATACTCGATTTATATTCGATCTACCCCACAGCTAGGCACGCAAAGTAAAAAATTTTTTCCACCCTTTATGCGTACGTGGTGAAGGTAATTTTTTTAAAAAAGAAAAACAACATATCATCGCAGCGATGCTTAATCGGGCTGATTTTCATGCTGGTGGATGTATCAGATTGGTCAATGGGCCAAGCATCATCTTATTTACGCACCCAGGACACGTTTTTTCATGATAACTTCGTTCCAAATCGAGATACAGAAAAAAAGTTCGATAAAAAAATATTGCTGATTAAATTTCCAATTAAAAAGGTCATTACGTATTTTTCGTAAAAATAGATAGGAACGCCGTGAAATGAGTTTGAAAAGAGCGTGTTTTGCGTACTAACTGTTTCCTTTCAAGTTTATTTTACCACGTTCCTGTCTGAGGTTGAGAAAAATGTGTAATAATATATTTTTTATTGGAAATTTGATCAGCTGAATTTTTGAACCTAACTTTTTTAGTGTGTATCATTCAGGAACTGATAAATATCTTCAGACAATTTTAACACTTCATTTTCCAGTGTTTTCTTGTTTGTATGCTGCACGTTGTTGATGATTTTCACGTGTAATTAATTTACAGGTTTGAAACTCGATGAGTTGATCATGCAAACATCCAATGTATTGATTTTCGTATTTTTGATATTTCATCATCACTCCACAATCATTACCTCCTTCCCCCTTCCCCTCAGTAAATGTTTATGCACACAGAATGAAAACTTGTTGAATAAAATTGATATTGTGGATGACAGGAGAGAAGGAGGGGGGAGAATGGTTGTGGAATGAGGATGAAATATCCAAAATACGAAAATCAATGTTTCCATAATCAATTCATCGAGTTTCAAGCCTGTAAATTAATTACAACGAAAATCATCAAGAAAGTATGCAAACAACAAGAAAACACTAAAAAACGTAGTTTTGAAATTGTTTGAACATATTTCTCAGTTCCTGAATGAGATACAGAAAAACAATTAGGTTCAAAAATATAGCTGATCAAATTTCTGATAAAAAAAGTTATTACACATTTTTCTCAACAACTGATAGGAACATCGTAAAATAAATTTGATAGGAAACAGTTGATATGCAAAAGACGCTCTTTTCAAAATCATTTCACGGTGTTTGTATTTATTTTTACGAAAAATACGTGATGATCTTTTTTATTTGAAATTTAACCAGCAACATTTTTTTACCAAATTTTTTTTTTATATCTTGATTTTGGACGAAGTTACCAGGAAAAACGTGTTCTAGGTGCGTAAATGGGATAATGCTTCACTCCGACTTTGTTCGATTTTGGATACGTTATAGGAAAGTGGGGGGGGGGGTTCCATTATTCCATGAAAATAAAATTGATCATCAATTTTATCATCAACTAAATTAGGAGGAGAGGAGAGCCATAGTTATGAACCACTGACGAAAAATATAGGCAACGATAATTCAGAATATTACACGTCATCAATAAGAAACTATCCAAATAATTTCTGGTGGAGGGAGGGAGGAGGAGAATGGAACATTTCTGAATGGTTTATGGATATAATGTCACTAACACTGAAAGCAATTTCCTGGGTAAATTGGGTATGCATCGGATCTAAATACTAAATTTCGTACACCTAGGTCAATTGAGGCAGGCTGTAAAAGTGTTCAATGGTTTTTTCACGATCAAAAAGATCAAAAAACCTGTTCTTAGCCTGATTTTCTATGTCTTATGCACTGTCAATGAAAACCAGACTATTACAGTCTATCGATCTACGATAGATAATGGGGAGGGGCGAATCAATAAAATCCATTTTGGGATCCTAGAAGACCATTAAGACCAATTTTGGCGATGTCAGATGTTTATTTTTAATTTTTCTAGTTTATTTTTCCCTTCAAAATTAAAAATCAATTGCTCAGCTCGATACCTACCAAAATAAGTGAAACTTGGGCAGTAGACTTGAATTAGCGATGGATTTAATATTTTATAGTAGAAATGACCTCGGGTCAAAATTCAGTTATGCCTAAATTCGTGCGAAAGGAAGTTGTATAACGTATCCAAAAATTAGCTTCCTAGAGTAATTAGAAGGGGAGATATGAGAGATTTTTACCTTTTTTGACTTCGAAAAAGAACTGGCTCTCTCCTCTGTTCCCTCCAAATTAAGCTAGGAAGCTGAAATTTGATATATATATAGACCTAATAAAAGCCACAGTTATGCCTTTTAGGTGTTTCGACTTTTCAGACCCATTGTGCCTCCTTACATCCTCGAAATGTGGGGTTTTAGGCGGATTTTCTCATGTTTTGAGTTCAACCTTCCCATTTGGAATGTAGATTTAGCATAGGTCCCATGTGTGTTTTTTGAGGGTTTTGCCAATTCACTCCAACATCTACCTGTACACCTACCACTGTTTAAGAAAAAACATACCAGAGCACTTCTTTTTTTATTCCCTGAGTGGAGAATTCGAATATCCATTTAATTCATGAAAATCATGCTAAAAAAGCTTTGCCTTTCGATGTTTTTTTTTTTTTGTCTTTTGAACAGTCCAAAAACTAAATAGTCAGGTTTTCCGTAGGGAGACCCTGACTATAGCATTTGTCCTGTCTGATATCTTTTTCTCCTTTTAGATATGCTCTTGCGATTTCCTATGGATTGGCTTGATAATTTTGATTATGTATTTTTCAACTCCCGCCTCCTCCCCTCACACCATTTTCAAAGTTCTGACTGAATTGATTTTCGACCTAAGATCATTTAAGATGTTATTGCTGAATTGTGTCGCCAAATCAGTTTCAACAACATATTTTGAACGATTTCGGTCGCCAACGAATCGAACAATAAATCTTTTCCAATGGCAATCGTATACTCGTCAAATATTTTAAAAAAAGGTCATATTAGTCTGTTCACTAAATGACATAGGTGGATAGATTGCAATAGCCAAGTTTTCCATGGGAAAATCAGGCTAAAAACGAATACACATACGATACGTACATCAGCATACGTACGTAGGTATTCCTGTTCCTCTACGTATAATTCTAGTCTGGAAAAAATAACACCCTGCTCGCTACTCCTTGCCAACGGGTGCGCCGACGAGAAAGATAGATAGATAATAATACCATAGCTATGCTGTAAAAATAAAAGCGTTCCGACTAACTGCCGAATTCATATTCGAATGAGGTTTACGTGAGTCGAATACTTTGTCAAGATTCGATAAAAACTTCTCTGTACGAATTTGTATATGTTATGTACGAATTACTATATTATTCGAGCGCGCTTATCGCTTCACAATGTTATAGGTTATGAATAAATTGTTATCGTATAATAAGTAAACTCTGCTCGTATAACTGCACAGATATATGTAGGTGATGGTTGAGCTTTTGTCAGCTTCGTTCCTTTCACGTCGCCTCGGTGTACGTACATATGACCAAGCATTGAAGCACATGACACGAGAAAGACAGCCACCGACGACGAAATGCACAACAGCAAAATATCTAAATACATATGTAGAATAAATCGTATTCGCCGATGCTGTGTCACATTATTATAAACGTGAGTCGCCTAACAATATGCAGTGCGATATTTCGACTGAAAATCTAGGTACTCTAAGTACATCTACGTATGTACCAAGGTAGTGCAAATGTACCTATACAACAAAATAACTATAGGTACTTCTAAATAATACGTACATGGACAAATCGACTCTTACACCTATTTAGCCATTACATTACCCTGCAGCAGTCCATCGACTCGTATACGAGTACATTTACCTACAAATATGTATACAATGCAGTAAGTAGGTAGGTATAAATACAGTGGCAGTATATACGAAAATATACATATACGAGTAGTTT
Organism: Ferrisia virgata; assembly: GCA_900060175.1. Classification (NCBI taxonomy): domain Eukaryota; kingdom Metazoa; phylum Arthropoda; class Insecta; order Hemiptera; family Pseudococcidae; genus Ferrisia; species Ferrisia virgata. The sequence continues at coordinate 10,501 of FIZR01004825.1, forward strand.
ACTCACTTTGACAATGTAGAGCTATTTCAACCGTCATCGCATACGATAACATTTTTCACGATAATTATAAGTACCTACTTACATACCGCGCAGTCGTAGAGTATAAGTAGATACAGATACTTTTCGTACTTGCCAAATTAATTTCATCGCATGGTAAGTACAGTAAGTATACGGTATACGTTTAGGTGTAAAATTTACTACATAGATAATGGGTACACGTTGACAAGAGGTGTCGAAAACATTAAGTAGGCATATATAAAGTAAATTACTTTATTACTGTCCGCATATACATGCTCTGCTAACACCCAAGTAAGTAAGTACCTCTACCTGTGCTGTTATATGTGTACGTATTGCACTATCAACCATTATAGAAGGTATACTTTCTTCTCTTTATGCTTCGATAACTTCGAACTACGCGCGTATTAGCTATACCTAGATTACCTACCGACAGGGTACCCTGAGAACTTATTGCTAAGAGCTGATAATTCGTACGTCAGCGTCATTTGCTTATAATACCTCGCTCGGCGAGAATATATACGAGCGCATATTATTCGTATCATTGAATAAATAATTATACCTACGCTAGTGCCTGACTTGTACCTGTACCTGTACCATGCGGCGGAATGAGATAAAATGGTATACACGAGAGATTACATTATATCTACCGATTGTCAATTAGAGAGTTTATCTTAGCTGAAAGTATTATTAAAAGCTGTACACATATGACCGGAGAGACAACGCTACAAAAATTATTTGGTATATATGTGGTTAATTTGAACAGGTAGAAAAAATACCAAGTTACATATAATTTATTTAGCTTGATTTTTGTAAAATATCCGAGGTACTTGCGTAAAACCTCTTAAAAAACAGATCTAAGACTTATATTAACCTACATACCAAATTTCAAATTCCCAGCTCAATTTGGAAAGGAGATATGCGAGGAGCAAACTCAAAATATAAGAAAAATCAGTTAAAAAATACAATGGGGGGGGGGGGGGCAAAAAGGCTAAAAACCTCTATATACCTATTGCAAAAACTTAGAAGGAAGAAACGAAAAAAAAAAAAAAAAAAGAGGGGGGGGGGGGGGGGGGGGGCAATAAGGCTAAAAAGTCGAAGTTCGCGAAAAACACATATGGGACGTATACTAAATCTGCATAGCTGATTTCAACTTCCTAGCTAAATTTGAAAAGGAGATAAATGAGGTGAAGCCCTTTTTCAAGGTTGAAAAGGAGAAAAACTCTCATATTTCCCCTCCTTATTGACATAGGAATATGATTTTTGGATTTATACAACTTTGAATTGTCAATTAATTGGCCAAAAAAGGAACAATTTTTGCGATTTTTGCACTGCAGCACCCCGTTACTCAATTTGGGTTTAGATGAATTTTTGACCAAAGGTAATCCCCACTCATTTATATATAATCTGCTACCAAATTAAGCCTATTAATCCAATTGGAGTGATTTTGGTCAGTACCGAGCAGAATAAATGATTTTAACCTTCAGGAGAAAAATAAAAAATAATTGATAGTCAACCGTGAACTGTTGTGAGTTGACCATCAATAATGAACCATCAAGATCCTGACTGTCAACAGTGGAACATCAACAATTGACCATCAATATCCGGATTATCAATATCTTCAATGTCAACTTGAACCGAAAAATTGCTTAGCATTTTTTTTATATCGCTCAACTTTTTCGTCAAATATAATCCAACTGCTGATGGTACAGATCTGTCAAAATTAATCATTAGTAATTGATGGTCAACAGTGGACAATCAAGAGTTGGCCAACAGTAGTGGATCTTTAACATTTGCATCATAAAGATTTGGATTGTCAACCATGGACTGTCAAGAATTGACCGTCAGTAGTGAACCATAAAGATCCTGACTGTCAACAGTGGAACGTCAACAATTGATCATCAATCTGGATAATCAACATCTTCAACTTCAACTTGAACTGAAAAAATTGCTTAGCATTTTTTTTTTATATCGCTTAACTTTTTCGTCAAATATAATCCAATTGCTGATGGTAAAGATCTGTCAAAATTAATCATTAGCAATAGATGGTCAACAGTGGACAATCAAGAGTTGACCAAAAATAGTGGGTCTTCAACATTTGCATCATAAAGATTTGGACTGTCAACTTGGGACAGTCCAGATCCATCCATACTCGCTCATCAACTGTTGATGGTCAAAAGTGTAGACTGTCAAAAATTGACCATTAATAGTGGACCATCAAAATTTGTACTTTCAACTCTTGACGGATCAGATCTATCAACAGTTGATGATCAACTATAGACTGTTAACAGTTCACCATCAAGCTTCAGATTAGCAGCTGATGGCCAGCAGTGGACTGTCAAAAGTTGACCAACAATAGCAGACCACCAAGATTTGAACTATCAAATCTTGATGGTTCAGATCCATCAACAGTTAATCGTCAACTGTGCACTGTCAAGAGTGGACTATCAAGATTTAGCCATCACTAACCGAACTACCAAAATGTTGAACGTTAACTTGAATGTTAAAAAAACTGCAAGGCAAATTTTCAAAATCCTTTGTTATCATTTTCTCAGTTCCAACGAAAGTGAAAATTTCATCTGAAGTGACATAACTTCAGGAAAATTCGTGATTTCTTTTCAACATTGCTTAGCATTTCTTTCACAAAATTCAACTTTTATGTCGAACATAATCTAATTGTTGACCATCCTGATGTTGATAGCCCAGAACAGTTGACCATCAATATTAAGACTATCAGCATCCATGACATTAAAATCTGAACAATCCGGGGTTTGACTGTCCAAATTTTGATGGTCAGCTATTGAAGGTCAATTGTGAAACGCAGCATTACACATCTTTCTGTGTTAATAAACATAAATATCTGATATAGCCAAAAATGGAATTTATTTGAGGGAAATGAGAATTCTATCTAGATTACCATAGTATAGTTAGTTTTGGGAACAACTTCGATGGAAAAATTAGTAGAATAAGCATCCTTGATTGAAGCATACTGGTTGTTTCAAATTGGATCATTTTCATTCTTTCTTCATGTTTTTTTTTGTTCAATTTAAAACTTCAAAATGGATTTCGTTGTAAACCCATTACGCTCCATCACACCATCTCGTATTCATTGTAAGTCAGAAATCTATTGTAGTCTAGTCTCCTTTTACAACATGAAATGAAAAATAAGCCAGAAAAGAAATAAATCATAAACGTGAACAATGTGTAAATATTAGTTGAGCAACAAAACTATCAATTGATAAATTTTACACCAGTTTGAAACGTTTACAATCACTTTTATGATATTTTGTACTCTTTCAAATTTATTACCATACTTTGTGGTGATAATTTTTATCAACAATTTTGAACATCTTTGAACTAAATTAGTGATATTATTGATGACTTCTCTGATACAAGTACATAGGTATTGGCATTTGTACAGACGGAGTTCGAAGCTATTTGGAAAGGTTTCCAAGTACCTATCTAAGTAACAATTTCAAAATTCAACATATAATAAGTTTTCAAATAGATTTTCAAGAAACAAAAGAAAGTGAGCTTATATAAGTCAAGATATTCCGATATTACTAGGATTTCAATTTCAGCTTCAGCTGAGAAAAAAGGTGAAAATTTACTCACCAACACCTAAACAGAACAATCCATTATTCAAAATAACGGAAACCAGTACCTTGCCACTTTAATACTTGCTAAGCGTTTTAATAACAATTATTTTCACATTTTTGAGCACAGCATTATATTGCATTGGCCTTATATAAATACCTAGTGCCATAAATATATATTTATATTATACACGTAGGAAGACGAAGAAAAAGTGAACACGAAAACCATTTTACGTACACTTACCATCTTATTCGTCTTAATTAAACGCGAATAACATATACCGTTAAAGTTCGACAGCAGACGCAATTTACTCAAAATTACGAAATGTAATAAAAATATTTCTCATTTGACGCACTTGTATGTAATATAATGTACCTAAACAATATACCTGTATTTAACCAACTAAAATTAAAAACATAAAAACTACATCAACGTTGAGAGCGCGGCCGCGGGTTACACCGTGAAAAATTTCTTCCACTAATTATATTGACAGAACAATTTAATACGCTTATTATAAAAATGAATCATACGAACGAATTGAAAATTAGTATATCGCCGGTAATTTTTATTTAATTATCGATTTAGGTATCACTATCACTTTCACGCCACAGAAAAGAAGCTTTGAGAATATCTATCATATGACTGAAATTCTCCGCCTCTCCGGTCAACGTTTTATTCGGCAGAAAACAAGAAGTGTTGCCCTGTTTTTGCAGCATGAAATGTGGAATGAGCATTGACTAAAAAAAAGTAAATAATTCTAACTACGTTATAAAATATTCTTCCTGGCGGTACAACTATAGCAGAGAGAGAAGGGAGGGTAGAATATTCAGAAAGTATTTATAAAATTTGTTTTAGTACCTCAGAAGTACAATCCTGCTGTGCGAATGGTGTCAGGTAATATAGTGTTACATGACACAGTTCTGACTTGAGGCTTTTGACAGCAAAAATGGCACACGTCTGGCAATGCTTCAGTCAATCAGAGATCATTAAATATTCGCCAAACTCATGACAGTGACATTGAAATGGTGTAATTGTAGCACCCAGATGACTCCAAAATGACTTCCTCATGACATGGCTATGACGTTACTGTGACATACTAACGACATGTATTTGACATATCAGTGGCACATTTTTGACGTGATTCTGACTTCATTATGACACTTATGTGACGTAGTAGTGGCATGCTTCTGACAACAGTGTAGAATTGATTTGACACAGTTGTGGTACGTTTTTGACTAGTTTTTAGCAGTACACTATTGTCATATTGATGACATTTGATGTACTTTTGACTTGATTATGACTCATTTGTGATTTAGTAGTGAAACATTTCTGACAACGTTCTGACACCATTCTGACACAATTATGGCATGTTTCTGACACCATTTTGGCACATTTCTGACACCATTTTAGCACTCTTTTCACTCAGTTATGATACACCTTTACTTTGGTGTGTCAAAATCCAGATCCTAATATTCTAGAGTTGTGTCAAAAATATGTCACAATTGTGTCAGAAATGCCAAAATGTGACAAAATAGTGTCATAATTTTGTCAGAAGTATGCTACAACTGGGCCAAAATTGTGTCATAATGTTGTCAGTAGCATGTCACTACCAAGTCACATTAGTGTCGTAATTAAGTCAAAAGCATGTCAGATGTCATTATACTGGCAATAGGGTACCGCCAAAACGAAGTCAAAAGCATGCTACAACTGTGTCAAAAAGGAGCTTAAACATTGTCTCATTTGTGCCATAATAACCAACTAAAACGCCAATCATATGACACATTTGTACTACGATAATGCTACACAATGTGTGTCAGAAATATGTCATTCACGAGTCGCAAACATTTCAGCTAAAACATCAACTTCATGCCATATTTGTGTCAATAGAATATAATCTTACAAGCATCAGAAATATGTCATTCAAATAACACAAAAGTGCCAACAAAAATGTCAAATATATAACATATTTGTTCCATGATAATACCAGATTTTTTGTTTAAACTCGAAAATTATCCAATTTAGTGAAAATCGCTCAAAGATCAAAAAACGTTAACTGGTGAAGAATTGGAGGTATTGGAGATGATCTTGGGTCAAAATTCACGGATAAATGGAAAGAAGCTAAAATTGCAAACATTATTCGTTTTGCCAAATTATTAAAAACTCTTGACATTGGGCGAATGTGGAAACACAAAGTGTCAACAAAATTCATTTTGAGGATCTGGAAATACCAATACGACTATTTTTCGAAATGGAAGATATTTATTTGTGTTTCTTCTCGAAGATTACCAGTAGGTTTAAATTGTCATTGGATAAGATGTATGTGAGTAGGAATGACTTCAGCTCAAAATTCAGTCATGTCCATATTTGGGGGAGGGGGTGCTGGTTGGCAAAATCATAAACATCATTCGTTTACGGGCCAATCGATAGTGATTCGTGATTTTCCATCTCATCACTGGGATGTAGAATAATTAAAAATGTACTTTTGGCGAGGTTTTTACGTTCATTTTCTTTCTCCACAAGTTTTTGACCAATTTCTTTCAAAATTGGTAGAAAAGTAGACGTATCTTGAGGAAACATTGTGGAATTTTTTCAAATTTTTCGGATCATTAATATGACTCTGAAATGGGCGTTGAAAAGTCATGAAGGGGCTTATGAGGTTCCCTTTTTGAGCTGACAACTCGAAAAAGTTTTCTCATATAATTAGGAGTATTTTACACTTTGCAGAATTTTTTCACATTTTGTGGTGAGCTGGCCACTTCTGTAGCATTTAAAAACCATTTTATTTGGTTCAAAATTTACGTTTAACCAAGAAACAAACTGTTTTTCTTAGCAACTGTAGGGAAGATCTCCACTCCAAAAAAATTGAAAAAAATCCTGAAAAATGTAAAATACTTTTAATAACAGGAAAAAATTACTTAAATTTATCAGGAAAAAAAGAGGATCTTACAAACTAACCCGTATGTTTTCAAAGCCTATTTCATGGCCATATTTAGATTCCAAAAAATTTGGAAAAATTCCACAGAACTCCCGTCATCATACCAAGTTGAAAAAAAAAAAATTGATGCCAAAAACTCCTTTCAAGTACATGTCTTATTGACCCCCCCCCCAACGGTGACGAGATGAAACATTACAAATACATTTAAAAATAAATGTTTACTAATAACCCAGAAAAAATTAGTAGTACCTTTGACATTTATGTTGTTAATTGTTCTCTGAAACCTTAGACTCCTCTGTTTTTTGATTTTCCTTTTGAAGGGAGAACGGAGGGGGGGGGGTAAATGAGTAATTTCAATACCTATATTAGGAGAGTAGAGGTAAAATTCCACGTATCTACCACTTAGTTGAGCTTCATGCGTCTAAAAGCTGAGAAGTTACAAGCTCTAAAAGTTGCGTCCAAAAATGGCGTAACTTTTACCACCACCTAAAATATCTGAAAATTTATCACTAAATCTGAAAATGACCACCAAAAATACTCTCCTCGTATGAAGTGAGCACCGTATTCAGCCTTCAAGAATATTTTGATTCTCTTCTATCACACCTCATTTACCACTCGACACAGACATGGTAACAATTTAGCTAGATTTGTACGATTTTACAGCGAAAATTTTTATACAATATGAAAAGTAATACAAACATTTCGAGTGCATGAATGTGTAGTTTACATAGATGCAGTTAATCGATAAAAAAAATATGTATAGGTATATTTATTATTATTTGGAAACAATTTATTTAGCTCGAACCTTATATCATCGATAACTGCCTGCGGAAAGTGAGAGAGAAAGAGAGAGAGAGAGAGAAATAAAAAAAAAGCTAATAAACGAATTTAAAAATTGGATATCATTATGAGAAAATGAAATTGAGCCGAACGCAAACAACAATGATACATCCGATAACAAGATAGAAATCGCGAAACAGACAGGCTTAGTAATAAATTGGTTTTAAATTCCCCAAGGATTCGTTTATTCTTAATTGAAGTGGTAAAGGAACTAGCACTAGCGCGGAGACGACGCGTAAAGCGGTAATAATAAGCGAACACAGCCATCGAGAACAAAAATCCCTTCCTCGATGAAAGTAAAGCTGAAGAAGAAGAAGAAGAAGAAAAAACACACCGCCATAAAACTCGTAAGAAACGAGGAAAAATACAGCCAAAGATCTAGCAAAATGAATGCCATCACTATAAAGGGAGACAAGAATGAAAAATGAACCAACTTTCCCCACATAACTTCCAAAATACGCGTAGTATCTACAAAGCGAACAAAAATGAAAAGAAAGTTCCAAATTTAAAGTGGACTGGACGCGGACATGGACATGGACATAGTCGTTTCAGTCTTCGGCTACGAGTAACGAATTTTTTCCTAACAGGAGGGTATCTGCGGGGTCAATCTCGTTCTCTAACTCATTCGTAGTCGAATATACTTGCCTACGTATGTATTTTGTCTGTACCTCATGTTTACGTTGTTGTAGTAGAAGTAGTAGTAGTAGTAAACATACTTACAAAATGTACTGCTATACTTTTACGTACATATATATCATACTTGGTAGCACTAATCGAGTCGTATACACTCGTGCACATCTTACAAGCTCCTTCTGTGCGTCTTTGATTCGAGTCTTCTTTTCCTTTCTATTCCACTCTCATACCAGTCATAACATTTCAAGAATACAAATGACAAAACCGCGCCAAAACGTAGACATTGCTGGCCAAAATAAAAACTATGTACTTTATTACCATGTCAACTTAGAAATTGTTTTCGCCAACTTTTTCGCTATGTGTCGAACTGTAACTCGTTGCTGCTAGGTAGGTACATAGTCGTATTCGTATTACTAGTGCAATGTAGGTATTTCTCCTTCACTCGCAGTCGTACGTCATATGTAAGTAGTAGGTAGGTTAGGTGCCTCTTCCTACCTCGTGTACCGCCTTATTCTCTTCCACGTTCACTTATTTTCAAAGGTGCGTTCATTGCCCTTGCAATCAAACGAATCACGTTCGTTCGTGTTTTGAACTTCGGCGCAAATACTGACATATGTGACTTTTCAATTAATGCTGCGCCAAAATTTACAACAATGTTCTTTTTCCTTTTAATCCAACCTCACTCGTTTCTACGTACTTTTTCTCTCTTTTGCGGAAGAAAATTACCCCATTGTTCTGGTTCGAATTTACGTGCCCACATTATACATAACATGTACAATCTACACACCTTATGATTTTCATATTTTTTCTGCTATGCCATTCATCCACCTTACATAATCTTTTTTTTTTCCAATGCACTCGTGTTATTTACGATTTTTTTTTTTTTTTTTTTTCATTAACAACGCAACTTTCATATTCGTGAAAAGTATAAAAATAATCCAAATATTGATCCAAAATTCAGATAGAAATTGTAATAATTGAAAAAAAAAATTTGCCAAATGACGCTACAAGTACTTCATTACACTTTCAGGCCTCTGACTTCATTCTTACGCCTCCTCTTCCAATTACATTTCAAAATTCCAAAATTTAATCGTACATTACATTTTTTAAATTTAAAGTAATATTAAAGAACGTAAGATGGGCTTAGATTTAGGCCAGAGATCTGAAATTTTTACCATGTTCTTTGAACGTCATTTGATAACTTTTTCCACCTTCTGTACCCCTACACCCTCCCCCGCCCCCAACAGAAAATTCAAAATTCCTGTGCACGCAAAATACAAATCTCCCTTGTGTTTATACCAAATTTCAGCTTCTCAAATCGGTTAAACCAGGATATCCCGGAGCCAGTTTTTAAAAAAAACCACTTTTCCCGACCAATACGAGGATAATTTTTTGTAGGACCAGGAGGGCGGGGGGGAGAGGTAACTTTTCAAAAACTCATCCATAGGTTTTATTAAATTTACGTAGACCTTCGTGGATGAATTCAAATTATTTGGTGAAAAGGTAGTTTTGTACGGAGTATGAGATAAGAAAGGGGAAAAACGTCTTCTCAACGACGAAAAATGATCAAAAGCACAAAGTTCATTGTACCCATGCTCTTCAAGTTTTTAGAAATTCAGAGGGGAGGAGTACGTGGAAGTCGGATCAAGAAAATAAGCAGATATTTGAGCTCACATGAGCAATGTTATATTGGTAGGAAGTTTTTCTCATAATTTTTCCGTTTTTGTGGGGGCTATTGAGGGGAGGGGGTGCTCACTTGGAGAGCGAATACAAAAAAATGAGCGAATATTTAACCTCATCAGCAACCTGAAGTTAGTAAAAATTAATAAGTCAATTCATTTCAAAAGTTCAACTTGAAGTGTTTAAAAATTTTTCTTATCAACCGTCTAAACTGATTCGTCTCAAGTTCAACTACGTCGAAATGTGCCCCCTCAATGTTCAATTCTTTTGACAAATGGCAAAGGCCCCAATAGTAGTAACAAACGACTCAGTATGAGCAGTAGTCCAAGGTGGAAAAGTTGTAAATAGGGAAGGTGGGATCCCCCAAAAAACACGAAAAAGGTTTGTTCGAGCCGAACCCGTGCGCAGAATTTGTCCAAGGAGGGAGGGGGAGGGGTTAAGAACTTAATTATAATTTCTATTGTTCACAAAATTTAAATTTTGATATTGCACGAAAAAAATACAAGCGCCCCAGCAAAGCGAAGGCGAAAATTTTGAAAAAAATCGGATTTTTAATCATCAAAAACTGCATTTTTAGAAATACATGAGTAATTGATGACAGTTTTTGAACTTTATACACCAATTTTCTAAGAAAATTCATATTTTTTTCGTGTATGAGAAGGGTTTTAGCCCGCGAGCCGCAAAGTGCGATCCCCCCTCCTCCCCTTGTGCACAGGACTCGGTTTGAACATTTTTTAAAATTTTGAAAAATCCAGATACGAATGTTTTTGGTATTAATTTTGGTCTCAGGGCCTTCGTCGCAAAGATCCACTCGAAACCGGTTTTCCTAATTTCTGTTTAACCAAGAAAACGATTCAGAAAGGTTGAGAATGGGAGTCTATGACGAAAAATGTTTTTCTTAAAAAAGCACTAAAGGAGTTTGATTTATGGATTTTTCAAATTTAAAAAAATCTACAAATGAGTGTTTTTGGACTGATTCGGGGTCCTAGATTATTAATATAGTAGTATTAATTTTAGTCTCAGAGCCTTCGTTGCGGAAATATTCTGGTGAATTTTTTTTTTTTTCAATTTGTGTCCAATTAAAAGGTTAACTGCACACAACACAGCATACTCCAAATAAATTGTCAAAGGTGAAAAAAAAAACTCAAAGGTTGGGGAATCGGGGTTTTGAAATTTTGAAAAATTGAGATTCGTGCTTCTGAACGGTGGGGCCGAAATTATAACTTGCAAAAATTTTTTGGACAAGTCGAAGAACTCAGTGAAATTTGAGTCGTTTCAACATGTCATGAGCCAATAGTTGATTCACCCTGGAAAATCAGCATTAAAAGAGAAAAAAATTGGTACGTTCGAGGTCCAAGTTTTGAATTTCCCATTAATGTTCCAAAACCTTATACCACTAATATTCCTGGTACTTTCCTCCAAGAGATGGAGGAGGAGTAAGCCTGGTCTAAAGTTCAATTCAGGAGTAAAATAATCGTAGTAATAGATTCTTGTAAAAATTTCAAGCCATACTGAAATTTTTCCTTTCGAGGACTTGTTTTTTCATTATCAACCAAAAGCCTTTTTTTTTTTTTGAAACCAAAGTAAAAAAAAAACAAGTCATATACCGAACATTCTTGTGAAAAAAAAAAATAGTATAAACTCGATACTACCCAGCGTAAAAGTTGTCTCCTTTTTATTTCAACATCTCATTACATACTGGTATCGTAGTACCTAAACGAAAGACTCATCTCGAGCTCGAGCTCGAGTTCGACCACGACGAAGAAGCGACCATAGGATATAGCAGGTACCTACCTACGTATACAGACGATAGTTGTACGAGTAAGAGGGGACCACAAAAAGAAAGAAAGAAAGACCAGAAAAGGTGAAAATCCAATATACGTAATTCTGATCTACTTTCGGGTGAAAATGTAACCCTGCTCGTCGCACCGCACCGCATCATCGTTTAGCACGCCACAGGAAAAGAGAATGACTGTGAAATAGGTCTACATTTGTTAGAGCTTGCAAAGCGGTATCCATTTTGAATAGAAAATTGGATTGGAAGAGCCAGTTTGGCGTTATATTTCACTGAAGTAGGAACAACTTTTAATATTAAGAATTGATCCTAACTTCGAATGTGTAGTTATTACATTTTACAATGGCGAAAAGAAAAAGAGAAAGAGAAAACATACGAGGAAAAAAAAAAAGGTACTATGGGCTAAGCCGCGTGCGAAAAAGAAAAAAAAAAGAAAAGAAAAAAGGGAGAGGTTTAAGGCGGCAATGGACGTTGAAATTGGAAGATCAGGAAACGCTGCGATACTTTGGGAAATTGAAGCGGAATGATAAAAAAATATCCTTACACACTTCGGTGTCCGAGTCCGAGTATTCTTCTCCTTCTTTCATACCTCTATATACGTATTGCAAAAACTTAGAAGGAAGAAACGAAAAAAAAAAAAAAAAAATTATATGGTTGCGTTATTACAAGCACCTACTTTCTGTTTTCTCTTTTGCTTTTTTTTTTTTTTTTTTTTTCGTTTCGTACTCTGTATACTGGAAAAGAAGACAGTAATAGGTACTAAGTAGGTATACGTACGTGTGTATTTTTCGTAAAACTAACCACATCAATATCTATAGTATACATAATACACTTGAAACATTATTTCGCAACGGTACTTACCAATAAAATATTGCGATTTTCATTTAACCTGAAACATAAATAATACCCGAATATAAATCATTAATGTAAGTACATTTCAGTGCGAAAGCAGAAAAGAAATAAAACAAAAAAATAATCAATAAAACCGAGCAGCCGGTATACGATTAAATATTTCGCAACAATGTCAAGTATTAATATCGCTTCACGTCTGATTTTAATATTACCGCGTCGCGTCGAGACAATTATTAATTATCGGTTTTTTCCCCTCTCCCCTTCTCCGTTCGCGTCGTCGTCGGAAATTTTTATCATTGAACAAAAACTACACAATACAGAGAGTCAGATACCTTCGTATAATATCCATAAGTAGAAGTACCAACATTCTAACTCATACGCACTCGTATTACTTCTAGCTTCGAGTCGAGTAATTACTCATTTTATTCGTATAGCAAATTGAACAACTTTCGTAGAGAGGTAATTGTTTTCATGGTGAATCATGGGTATCATTGTACTCCCAACCGTTCTTCTCTTTAACATACTCCTTCTGTTTCATTTCGGGGTTAAACGATTGTCAGTCGTTTACATTAGGTCGCATAAGACTAGATAATTTTTCATTCGTGCAACGGATAAATCTCCATCTTGCGGTATAATATGCAAAAATATGCCACCCGTCGCGTTGGGTCGTATCCCGAGTGAAATTTTTAATTACCTTAAGTACCTTTTATTTTTCTAAATTCAACTCGATCTCATGGTAACGAATGTACGAAGAAAAATTCCTTAACCTCGACTCCTTCAAGTATTCAATTTTTGTAACGTGCTCGAACGAATTGACCAGCTGCGTTATGCCATTCACTGTTTAAATGCATTCTAGAATAACTACATACATATAATAACGTAGCCTAACATATCGATTCAATTATTTTATGCAATTCACCTCGTTACATTGTTTCAAACGATACCTATATAAATAGTAATACAATTATTATTGTTCTCGTTCGACTATAACAACATAAATTCACCACGAAGGCTCCCCTCCCCGCCTTGCCCCGTCTGTATACCTAATCAATTGATAACCTTATTTCATTAAATTTAAATCCCTCGTAATGCTGCTACTCTCATTCGAACTGCTCTACCATCTCCTTCCTCCCTGTAAATCTTGCCATACAGTACTAGCTTTTTAGGTTTTAACCCGATCAAAATTCATGGATAGCGGAAATTTCGTGTAAACGTACTGCGAAGTATGTATTTCAATATTTTCGAACTTCCCTAAAATTCACTTTTGGGTGGGAAAGCGGGTACAAAATTCAGTTTTTTGGCAATTACTTCCCAACAAACGCACTTACAAAAAAAATGTCGCAACAAAAATTGTAGAGCGTTAGAAAATGAAGATTTTTACTTCTTTCACTTTTTTTCTCAGGAGGTCGTGGGAAGGAGCTAGGGCCTTTCGAAAAAAATCATTTTTGAAAATTCTGAATTGACGAGAAAAATTCTAAAAAACCTGCTCAATCCTTTTTAAATAGCATTTTTCTCGCAAAGTACTTCTCAATATTAGGCAAAATAAGAAAAATGTTAGAACTTCTCCTTTTCCAAAACTGCGGGGGGGGGGGCGCTTCCATTCACATAGTTACAACTTTCTCAAGGTATAAATCCGTTATGTCAAAAAATTCGAAAAATTGGTTCAGACAAACGTTATAGAGCGTTAAAAGCCAAACATTTTGGTTTTTTACAATTTTTTTCTAGGTGATCATGGGACGGAGCTATGGTGAAAAGAAAACAAGTGAAACTTTAAAATTCCTTCGAAGTGGATAAATTACGTCTAGGCGAGTCAGGCACAAATTCCAGCGAGCCAAAAATTAAATGTATCCAATACAGTGGTTTTTGTAGTCGAAAGATTTGATTTTGACGATTATTTGAGCGTTGGACCCAAATTAGGCTTCTGAAAGGGAAGTTCAAAATTTTAAGTTTACGAATTTTTGAACATTTGTGTCAATTTACAAAGTTCCTAAAATTATCCAAGACCATAATAGTTTCAAGATGCCAAAGCAGTGCGTTGGAAAATCCATATACCAAATGCGATGTACCTTTGTGTATATTTAGCAGAATTTTTAAATTACAACACCTCATTTTGAGGCCCAATTTGGGTCCAAAAATTGTAAATTTTTGTTATTCCAGAACAGCACATTTTAAATTTCAAAAATCGACACTAATGCCCAAAATTTTCCAAATTTTGAATTTTGAACCTCCCTTTTAGAAGCTCAATTTGGGTTGAACGCTCAAATGGTTGCCAAAATCAAATTTCGTGATCACGAAAACTTCTTTATTGAGCACATTCAATTTTTGGCTCGGTAGAATTCGTGCCTTACTCGCCTAGGCGTAATTTATTCATTTCGAAAGGAATTTTAAAGATTCACTTTTTTCCTTTCCGCCATAGCTCCGTTCTATGACCTTCTAGGAAAAAATTTTAAAAACGAAAATGTTTGCCTTATAACGTTTTACAACGTTTGTCTGAACCAATTTTTCGAATTTTTTTGACATAATCGACTCATCTATTCACACAGTTGAAACTGTATGAATGAGTACCTCTCCCCCCCCCACTTTTAGAAAAGAGATCGTTCCAAAATTTCTTTTGTTTTGCATAATATAAAGTACTACGCAAGAAAAATGCTACTAAAAAAGAATTGAGCAGGTTTTTTGGAAATTTTTAAAAATCATTTTTTTCTGGACGCCCTTGTTCCTCAGAACGACCTGCTGAGGAAAAATGTAAAAGGAGTAAAAATGTTTATCTTTTAACATTCTACAACTTTTGTTTCTATATTTTTTCCATATGTGTATTATTTGGGATGCAATTGACAAAAAGATACATTTTACGCCCCCTTGTTTCCGAAAAGGGGGTAAAATATGCAAGCATTTTAAGGAAGTTCAGGAATATTGAAATACATACTTCATAGTATCTGTATATACGAAATTTCTGCTTGTCTTGAATTTTGATCGGATTTGAGCTAAAATGATTGTATTATTATGCCATAGCTTAAATGAAATAGAATTAATTTTTCGTAATTCAATCATAATTTTTTTTTAAATCAATTTTAACATCACTACTCATTTTGTTAATAATTCAGTAATTTCAGACAACAAATAGCACACGTGATCAGCAGTATACAAAATATAAAGAACGATACTGTTATATGCATCAGATACGTTCCGTATATACGCATCCAGCTTCCAAAGCTTATTACTTTCGTCCCATAGCGAAGCGAAAACTCCCAGTATAAGAAGAAAAAAAATATTGTGTTTATTGGAAGCTTTCTGTCTAACTTTTCTCTCTCGGTAAAGTGTTTTTAGCAATCCGTTCCTTCACAAATAAAATGTTTTCAATAATTCCTTTTAATCTTCGACGCTATATTCTATTTGTTAACAGATTTACGCGATTTTTTCCCTCTCTCTCTTTCTCTCTCTCGTTGCTGCTTTTCTTCACCGCAACACCAATCTTATACAGTGACTCACAAAAGTCTTCGTACACCAGATACTCTTTTTTTTAACGTCATATTAAATAGGAAAACAAAGATACAAAAAAAAAACAAAAAATATATTATGAATAAATCACACTTCTAGAATAAAATATCACAGCTTTTAGACTGAAATAATAAAATTAAAGCGCTTCAAGTTACACTTAAAAAAAAAAATGACTAAAAATGAAATCACAGAAGTCTTCGTACACCGATAAAAAAATACGAGTCAAAATGATAAAAATGGGGAAAAAATTGGAAAAAAAAATTAATATCGCGTCGCGTAACCTTCGTTCTCTATTACAGCTTTCAATCGATCTTGCATGTTTGAAACAAGTTTTGAGGTGTATTCGGAAGTTATTTGACTCCATTCCTGTTTCAATATTTCTTTAAGTTGTTTTTTTGACGAAATGCGGTGCATACGTACTCTCCGGTCTAATTCATCCCACAGGTGTTCAATGGGATTGAGGTCTGGAGACTGTGGCGGGGGG
>FIZR01004829.1:0-19681 GCA_900060175.1 Ferrisia virgata
AGGAGGAGGAGGAGGAGGAGGAGGAGGAGGAGGAGGAGGAAGAGGAGCGATCGTTGTTGCGCTGAAAACATAGGTGGATATAGGGATGTAGGGAGGCACAAGCCCCGAACCCTCCTCCTCAAATGATTCTAATGAAAATTTAATAAGAGATGGGTTGTATGGCTTAAAACAGTGAAATGCCAGTTTTGGAAGTAAAAATGCGTTGAATGCGCATTTTCAGATCTTCGCCCTAGCTTTGCTCAGCTCATACTCCACACACATCAGCAACAGTATAAGAGACTATTGTTTTTTAGAAATATAGGTTGAGGGCTCAAATCCTCCTCTCAGATTTCGACCCATCTCTCTACCTATGGTAAAAAAGATGATCTCAAGAAGTAACATCAAATACATACGGACACAGTCATACGCTACAGGGGCACAGAGACTGACGGACATACCTAGACACTTGTTACTCCCACACAGGTGTATACTCGCATTACTAACAAACTTACCAGCTCGTTGCGTGTTTCAATAATTTCAGTGTGTGTGTGAGAAATCGTTCTGGCAACACAAAAAATTGCTTTTATAGGTTCATACTATAAAAATTGTTCGATTCCTTTGTTTCTGTACCACCGCAGGAACACTCAGAAATTTCTCGAGGGAGAGGCTGAACTTGAAGTTCTGAGCATAATGAGGACGAAATTTGAAGCTTCACTAAGAAAGTGATGGGTTTTTAACGATTTGGGTATTAAATTCAGCGTGAATGCAGAAAGCATTCAATTCTGGTGGCCAGCGATGCATGAATGCGCGAATTTTCATTTTTGTGCGCACTAGTCAGCAAACGCTGGCGTGAGCTTGGGATTTCGGCTTCGAGTTTCCTGGCGTCATTACGCGTAATTAATTTCAATCAAAAAATAGTTGAAATTTTCAAGCATCGCAACAGCGAAAAATATAACCACTAACCACGAATCAAATATTAGCATCACAAATGTCTCTAAAGAAAGACCCAGAGGGCAGGTTTTTCCTAAAAATATTCTAGTCCTCTTCAGGGCATCCTAAAATTTTCCTATTCATGATTAAAAACCACATTTACCTCAGGTGTTCAAACCGACCTGCCACCTAATCATCTCTGTTGTAACTTGTAGTGCTCGGATTACACATACCTATGGCCCGCAGTGAGATTCGAACCTACGACGACCCCTCATTCAGTGAGCCGCGGTTTAACCACTACGCCACACTCTCACTATATGTACGATGTCCTACCTTCATTACTTTGGAAAAATTTGAGTCTCTTCTACCTTGGAAACACTCCCTCTCTAATTTTCAATGCTAGAGACCCTCTGATTAGAATTCGCCTCAGACCTCCACCATTCGCTAGGTCATCGAAATGTTATGTGAAAGTACAGCTATCGTGTTTTCACTGATACATTCACAAGCACCATTGCAAGGAGTGTATTTTGATATGCGACACAACTTTTTCATCGCATATTTTTCTTCAGAGTCTACTCAATACAACGGGAGTAAATGCGCGCATCTGCGAGAATTTGTTCAAGACGTCACTGCTGGTAGCCAACCCTTGGGTGCGCCACTGTGAACTGGTCAAAAACAAGAGAAAGAAAAGGTAATCATCATATTCGAGTATTTTTGCAGTTTTTGTCACTCGAATTTCTCGCACATACCGTAAGCTGAGATGTGTAGTACTGAATAAAATTCGTTCATTAGCACCCTTCAAGCCTGCATTCGCCTCCTATTTCATTGACAAAACCGAAAAAAAAATTCTCAAAATATTAGTCTTTAATTCCACATGCTTGTGAACTTCACACAATAGCACATACGAATGGGTCATTTATAAAATAACACAAGTCCACGTGATAGAATTTTCTTTTTTAGGCCAGACAACTGCAGCAATCTTTTCATTAGATCCGGCGTGAAAAATTATATTACAATCAATCGAAAAGTGAAAATCGAAAAATCGGTGACTTATGCGGTTTTGTAAATGACCCATTCATATTGTGTACATATAATTCATTCATTTCTTATTAGTTACGCAACTCGATTGGAAATTTGTTGAAAATTGAATCAAAATTGAATTTCGAAGCTTTGGTACATCCTAAAGTGCTTTCAGAAACGACATCAAATTAAGAGTTTGTAGCACGTTCCCTCATAATTTATCAGAACCGTTTTTGCGATTTTCACCCCTCAACATCTCCTTCCACAAATTTCGGCACGATTGAATTTTCACCAGAGTCATCCCTCTGATCACGATTCTATTGAGCAAAATTGAGTGATTTTAGTCAGTATCGAGCCTAGTAAATGATTTTACTAGGGCAGGGGTAAGCGGGCTAAAATAAAAATTATCCATCGCATCCTTGAAATTCAGATAACAGCCAATAAACATTCGCGAAATTGAAACTACAGAGTGAGGGAAAGCGTATTGTTTCAGTGGACAAACGACAATATCAGACATCGCCAAAAAAAAAGTCTTATTGGTCTTGTAGGATCCCAAAACGGATTTTGTCGATATCCCTCTTTTATACGCCGTAGGTTGATAGATTGCAGTAACCTGGTTATCATAAGCAATATGACATAGAAAATTAGGCTAGAAACATTGCAGAAGATATCTCTGCCACCTCAATCAGTACAATTGGCGAATCTACAGACACTCGTTCAGTTTTGCTGGTCGGATTGCCAATTGAAATCTCTACAATGCATTTTTCATAAATCATCCAATAAGACACGACCTTCGGCTATCCCAACTTACTAACAACTGTAACAAAAAATTGTCATTCAGGAAATGAGAAAAAAAAAACTGTTTGAAAGACAACGAGCAGTGCATTGACACGGGCTGCACGCGATAATAACACTGATATAGTACGTAGCATGAGTATACAAGGATAGCAGCAGCACAGAGGTGGATGAATATTACATTCACCATTTGTAGTCTGCGAGCGAAGTGGTGTCGGGCGGTATACTACGGACGAAAATGGCGCGCAACGCATTTTCGCAAATTCTCCAGCCGATGTTTGTTGACGCTGTCGGCGTTGGTGTCGATGTTGCCGCTTTATCGATCTGTATGGGTGCTATACCACCAGACTTTTTAAACACGAGCTTTTTTGCTTTTAGTAGGTCATCGGGCCAGAGTGTTCTATCACCCCAAAGCTCGAATACTTCCACCACTGCGCTCGTACAATCTCTCATTACTTCGACAATGCTTACCAATGCTTTGCTGTTGTTGTACCCTTTCGCTATTCGTGCACAATTTAACTTCCACAAACCTATGAAAACGAAACTTCACTAAATGAATTCAACAATTTTTTTTTTCTATTTCATTCAAACGTCAGTTCCTACGTTGACTAGGTGTTAACTATGTCTGAGACTGTGTGACTGAAGAAAAACAAACTACAGGGAATACTGCATTTTAAAAAAAATTAAAAATACATCACGATATTCTCAAATAAATAATTTACAATTATATTACGGCGTTTGTGACAACAACTATTCTTGATTATGACATAAAATCAACGCAATGGCGCATTTTACATGAAGTAATATCACACTCTCTATTACCTACTTTTATTGCACACGTTGTAGATACACCCTGTTCAATATTTAGAGTTTGAATGATTTAATTTGATTGCTGGAATCTTTTGAAAATAATATGCTCGATGAATCTGCGAATGTAATATCGCCTGAACGGTGTGTAAACTGCAAAGTAACGCGTGTACGGTAACAATTATTGGAAAATTACCGGCTCTCTCGTTAGCTGTTGACCATTTTCAAATACAAAGATTTCATCACTTTATACTTGCCTCATCTTCACTGGTTTAGCAACATCCTCGCTTCGTTTTTTAACTTACGACTGGTAGTTTTTTTTTGTCAATTTATCAGATAAAATACCAAAATTTCATCTGGACCAAACGAATTTATGCTTGTATTTCCATCTGTTGATTACATTATTATTACTAACGCAGTTTGAATAAATATAAGAAATAATAATTTTCAATTTTGATTCGATGATATTAGAACAATATTGAATGAAGTAAAGAGCAGAAAAGCAATCATACGCGCATGTGCAGATAAAGTCTCGAGATACTGTAATGAAAATTTCCTCAACAGGGACCCTCGTAATCAATTGATTTGAATAAATCGCAACACCTACACATCTAGAAGATGAAAATTGCGAGACAGAAAAAATTATGGAAGTGAAATGAAATTTTTCAAATTCACGATTAAATGCAAAATTACGTTTAGAAGGCTTGAATTTATTGTATATTTAAAATTTGATTTCGTCGTGCGTTTCAGTAAAAGACTTATACCATACGAATTGAAAAAAAAAATTTGCTTTTCGCTTCTTTAACGCAATTTTATAGCTCATAATTCAAATATTTTCAAAAACACAAAAAAAAAAATCAAAACAAATTGAAAATTGTTTCTTAACCTATCAATTTCAGTCATTTCACTGAGTCAAAATTCATAAAAAAATAAGTGCCTATTATAAACGAAGTGAAGGTACTAATACAATAATTGTCAGAACTCAGGACCGAAATATCTGTAAATTCTTGCACCCACTTGACAGATTGTCAATGAAAACGGCGTTATACACGTCGCTAATCACGACTGCTCAAGAACATCTTTTATCGTCGGTATGATTAGTTAAATCGAAATGTGCACATAGCTAACCAAAACCAATTAAATGTACACTTTCTAACACTGCATTGTCCTAGGGGTAGAGAATTGAAACTTTTGATCCTTGTAATGTATATGTAGTTGCTTAGCATTGTAAATAATGCAAAC
This sequence comes from Ferrisia virgata, assembly GCA_900060175.1. Lineage (NCBI taxonomy): Eukaryota > Metazoa > Arthropoda > Insecta > Hemiptera > Pseudococcidae > Ferrisia > Ferrisia virgata. Next base: position 4,774 of record FIZR01004829.1, read on the forward strand.
AGAACAGCTACTTCATTTCAACATGATCTACACCAGCAGTAATTAAGGTGCGTGAAGAGAGAATGGATCGAACGGAGAACATCATTTTTCTTTAAGCTTGTAATTGTTTTTCCAACGCCTTGGGAAATAACAGCATTTCAGTTTTTGGATACACTGAGAAGCGTAACTGATTTTATCATAACTTTCGTTCGAAATTTTTGAGTACGCACTTCATTAAAAAGCATTGATATTCCGTTTTTCTGGTTACTTTTTAATCCTTGATAAAAGGACCGCAATAAATTTAAAATTTATTTCAGAAAAGTCCTGCAAGAGCTGCAGATTAAAATTTGAAAAAGAATTGAACTTGCTCTACAAATATAGGTATCAGTTGTAGCATAATGGGTGATAAGTAGGTACGAATGAGCATATTCTGCTTCCTTTAGACACTTTTAGAATGATTTTTCTTCTCATTCTACAATATGGTTCAAAATAGTAAGTATAAAGTAGTTTTTTTTTTTTTTTTTTTCTAAATTCAATTATACAAATCCACGGTATAATTCACCTGAGAGGCAACGCCGATATAATTTTGATTTTTTTGGACATTGATATTACTTCAAATTAGCATAATCGTCAAGTTTTGGAACAACCTGTTGAGAAGGCCTATGGTGATACCGGCGTTTACAAATTCTAGACGGGAAGGAATACACGTCATCCATTATAATTACAGAAAGAATTTCGTTTTCAAATATTAAAAGTTTATATTGATGAAAATTTTTTCAAAATTGCCAACTTCAAGCGGAGAACATGTATACAATCCGGCATAGAAAGTCCTATCAAGAAACAAACTGGTAATTCCTACGATTGATTGGAAGAAATGATTCGATAGAAATACATATTACTGTACGCCCAGTTTGTCTTTTTAGGGCAATAGTTGGACTTCTTTTTCAGGGTTTCCCCAGAAATATTAGAAATTAAAATTTGGCGAGCAAAGTGTACCTGTTTCTAAAAAATAAAAACTCTGGTTAGCAATGCGTGTACGACCGTCCGATATTCATTTATTTTTTGCTTTTAAAAACTAAAAATCGATTACTCTGCTCAATACCAACCAAAATTGGTGAAATTTCGGCGGTGGGCTTCGATTGGTAGCAGATTTGATATACAGAGTGTTTCATTCATTACGATGGTACACTTTATACGGGGATTTCAATACAAATCGTTCTAAAGCGAAAAATAGACATCGTAGACCCCAACGTTTGAAGAACCGAGTTGGTTTTTTGTCTTTCAGCCACAAAATGCCGCGAACTGCGTTTCGATATCTATTTTTGTCTTTTAGTTATGAATAAATTTTTTAGTCAACTGAATTCGACGAAAATGAGCAGTTCTGAAAAACTTTTCCAGTAGTCAGCGAAATCGGCGAAATTGGCAAAATTTGGCAAATTCGGTTAAAGTTAAGAAAATCGCATATCGCCGGCGAATGAAAAATAATTAAGAAATGAATCATTTACATTGACACAATAAAACTATCACATTTTCAATACTTTTTTCAGAATTTTTCGAAAAATTTTCGCCTTTGCTTCGCTCGGACTTTTTGTCACTACTAAAGATTTAATGATGTATTATATAATCATGGGTTTTTACATGTTCAAATCCCTTCCACCCAAATTAGGTTAGGAAAAGTTGAAAACTGTTAGCACTTATCTATCGAATATTCACCCAAGAGTTCAAAATGAAACTCCACAACTTTTTTTCACATATAACTTCGAAAAATACGTTTTTAACAATTAAAAAATCGTAATTTTTCAAAATTTCGCCCTCGCTTCGCTCGGACACTTTTACACGTATATATCTTCTGTTTGTTTAATTTTTAAAGGCCGAGACTCGAAAAAACTAAACAGTAATTATATATCATTCAAAATTAGTGGTTTCAAACCCACCGCCACGTATAATATTAAACGTTATTTTATGTAACACATTGCAAACAAATTTTTCTACTACTTTCATTTGCTACGCTTTTCACAAAAAAATTCTGTGCCACGCTTCACTACCAAAAAAAATTTTGTACCCTCTCCACGAAACATTCCTATCTATACCTCTAAAAATATACGCTAAAATTCTCATTTTTTTGACCTCTTGATCTTATGGTTATACAATAGGGAAGGTTATGTGGCGTCATATATGACTCATAAGGAGTTAAAGACTAGGTGGTGTCATACACGGCACAAATTTGACTATAATCTAGGCACGTCACCTGTGACACAGTGATTCCTATTTCAGTTTTAGACCTGTATTTACGACAACATTGATGTCAAATAACGCGAGCTGATGTCCACCATGCTTTCATGGGGTACGAATGTGAACATTATACCTTGTCCAATGCAACGGTGTCACTCGTCTTCGGTTTGTTCCGCCAACATTCGGATTCCGAGAAATTATATACTGTAATTTTCATAGGTGACGTCGTAATTACTTACACTAGCACACACTATCCAATCCAGACTACTTATGAACATAGCAATTATATATTCCTTGCTATTCTAATGACATCCTCTTTGTCAAATAAATTCTACTCATATCAAGTTACACTATTCTGATTTTTTTTCAACCAAACATTTTTTTAAGTTATATTTTCGTGATATTTGTTTTTTTCACATTGATATCTTTTGGCGATAACAACAAGACCGTTTGATTTTACTACTCGATTCTTTGTAATGATGATTCAGACAAGACGACCTTTTCTCTGGATTCATGCGATATGAAATTCAAAATCTTGATTACGACACGAATTTATTCTAAAAAACGAATTGTTCGCAAACGAATGCGAACAACTTAATCTGAAAATTGAATAGCCAGTACTTCAAATTTGAAAATCCTAAAAATGATTTGTTTGAGAACAAATTTACAACTCAAGAACAAATCGTTTGCGAACAAATTGACCAATATGCTAGTATTCTTGATCAAAGAAATAGTTTCATAGCTGGAGAATGAATTTAAATCAAAAAGCTAATCGTTGGCGAACGAAAGCAAACAATTCGAAATGAAAATTGTACTCTTGGATTAGATAAAACCGAATTTTAAAATCAGATTCAATTGTTTGAGAATGGAATCATGACCAAACGACGAATCATTCGCGAATGAATTTAAATGGCTCAAAATGAATTCAATAAAAATCATGACTGTACTGTGTAATATAATTTTCTCCATGCAACAAATGATTCAGTCGTTTGAAAACGAATGTATATTCAAATAACGAATCGTTCACAAAAGAAAAAAATTAAGCTCATAATGAAACATAATTTGGCAAGAGGAATGTATCATTTATCGATTAATACCTACATATGTATGTAGTTGTTTAGTTTCACTGTACCATATATAAAAGCGTCACCTTGTATGAAGAGTAGAGAGAGATAAGAGAAGTATACTGTACGCAGGGTGAGTCACCCTGACTGCTGATATGTCTTCTGAACAACGACATCCGGTGCTCCTACACCCATCTCATAAATTAACAAAATTAATCAGCACCATCATCTGGCTAATTTACACGCTGGTCCAAGTTTCTTAAAATCTATTGTTCGTAGAAAATATTGGATTTTGCGAGTAAATGGCTATATAAGATCATGCTTAAAAACATGTTACACTTGCACCAAGTTTGCAGCTAAAACTCAATCTCAAATCATGGCCAATTTGCCCAAGGAACGTGTCACTCCAAGCAAGCCATTCACACATACTGGAATTGATTATGCTGGACCATTTCAGCTGATTCGTCCAGGTGGTCAAAATCGAATTAAAGACAAAGTCTACATTGCTGTTTTCATATGTTTTGCAACTAAAGCCGTATATTTAGAGCCGGTCTATGACCAAACAACAGAAAAATTCCTCGAGGCTCTGATTCGATTTATATCACGCCGCGGTATTCCTGCTCACATTCACTCTGACAATGGTACGACCTTTGTTGGAGCAAAAGGCAAATTAAAAGAAATGTACGACTTTGTTGTAAAAAAATTCAGAAAAAATAGAACAGCTTGCAACGGATAGGACCATTCAATGGCATTTTATACCACCACGAGCTCACCACGTCGGTGGAATTTGGAAGGCCAGTGTAAAATCATTAAAAGCACATCTGTATAAAACGCTAGAAACTTATACATTAATGACCGATCAATTCACAACTTTTTTAAGTCAAATCGAAGCCTGTCTAAACTCTAGGCCGCTAACTGCAGAGTCAAGCGAGTCAAATGAGATAAGTGCTTTGACGCCTGGACATTTCCTAATCGAAGGTCCAATAAATTTGTTACCGACTGCCGACTATACAAACATCCCTACAAACCGCTTAACAAGGTACCAAGTTAACTGAGCTATTCTGGCAACGATGGAAGGCCGAATATCTGAATACGTTGCAACAACGGTATAAATGGAAATTAATAAAACACAATCTAAAAGAAAATGACGTCGTCATCTTGAAGGACGAAGGTTCGTCGCTTATGCAGTGGCCATTAGTTAGGATCATAGGACTACATCCAGGAAAGGATGGTAATGTAAGAGTCGCGACTGTTAAAACTTTGACCGCGTTGGTCAAAAGACAAATAGTCGAATTAGTTTTACTGCCTAGGTTTGCAGCAGATATGTAAATTTATGTATATGTATTATATATATATATATGCATGCAGGCAATCCCAACTGTAACAACAATATTGTACTGACCAACACAGCGGTAGACGAGGAGAAAGAACCGTGATTTATCTAGATGGACGTACAAGAAGATTTCGAAATCTTTCAAGTTTAAAAAAGGAAACATAACATATGATTTTATTGTATAAAAAGAAGTAAATAGTTTTGTTGTATAAATTCTCGATTCCTTCGTCCTTCCATGGGTCATCATTACGTCGGCTACAAATAAATAAATAAATAAACCTGGTAGCGGGTATCATCCAAAGAGGGCATTCTCTTTAAAATCACGACAAGCGATCACATTTGGCCAATGCGCTACTATATCTATGCAAAGTGCAAAAAAAGAGACAGGTAAGCTCGAAATGCTTAGCCTCACAAATGCCTGCGAGATCATCTGTTTCGGTTTGGAAACAATTGAATCACGGTCCGCTAAGAAAGCTCGTACAAATAAATCCTGCCAATAATCGTAGTATTTGTATATTAATTTTGAGGTGTTACCTCAATGCGGGGGAGGATGTTTAGTTTCACTCTACCATATATAAAAGCGTCACCTTGTATGAAGAGTAGAGATAAGATAAGTATACCGTATGCAGGGTGAGTTACCCTGACCGATGCTAGGTAGTTTTTACGCACACGTTATTATACCCTATCTCTATTATGCAATTTTTATTCAATCTGTAACAGCGGGCAAATAAATACAGTTAACAAATAGCTCGGTGATAATTTTTTCTTGAGTTAACTTTCAGTTTGAACAGTAGTTTCATTTATCGTCATTGCTGGAGACATAAGTCGCATAATGGCACGCGATGTTCAGCACAGACTGATCGGTAACAAGCTGCACAGTAATTTATTCCTCGGCAATTTCTCGCTCTAATACAAAACTCACAGAGTCCTGGTCTTTCGTTTGCTACTGGCTGTGGTCGAATTGGTCCAAAAGGGATGTTCAAGAACATAACCATTTCCGCACGTAAATTTCGCGATAGATGCCGATTTTCTATCCTCGGCTAAAGTTGAGAGGTTACCAACTTTTCGCATAAATTCATTAAAAATGCTTCCCGCGTAATTTGTCGTTTGGCTTCGGTTTTTCATTTGTAAAGAGTATACGAATTATCCCTGCGAGATCGATAATACCGTGCAAGTAACACATTGGCCATCGACGAGTCTTCCGAGAACACGATTTAATTTTCATCAGTCTATTTGAATTGTCTACGCCGTGCTTCGGTGTGTTATAAAGTAGAATAATATCAGGTTTTTGAGTTTCTTCGTTTATGTCAGATGTATGATGGTACGTCGACACTAATAACACAACTTTTCGAGGCTTTGGCACAAATGATATCAGTGTACGATGCCCAGCAAATGCGAATCGCGTCGTTATCACCTGATCTCTTCTTGCTTTTAAAAATGCGGTAGGTATTTGTGGCTTGCTTCGACGAAGAGTACTTACCAAGCAAAGCTGTCGATTGTACAACTGATCTCCTAATTCCACACTGGCGAAGTAGTTGTTGGTGACTAGAGTACGCAGTGTCTCCCATTATGGACATGTCCGATCTAAAACATATCTTGTTGCTTTCGATAATCCATGCCAGTCTTGGTTCACCTCCGGTATTCCTCTGACTTCCTTCAGTCCGACGTATGGAGTTCCATCGATGAAGTATGAAGTACGAGCGTCGACCAGACTGATTTGTTCGGATTATATGTGACAAATCGACAATTACCTTGGAATCCAAGGATTGTCTCGTTAACTGTTAAAATCGAGCTAGGATGGTAATTTCGTCGACAGTTTTCTGTGAAAGCATTCCAAATCCGCCTGAATGGGTAAAATCTATCCGTGGTTCTTCGCTGGCGTCGATTACTTTCATTCGCGCGAGGTTCAAATCCAATACTTCGTAATAAATATTTGAACACAAAAGATGGTGGGACCATACCTCGGTGACCATAGATCTTCAATCGGCGATTGAGCGTTTTTGATTACTCCACCAAAAATTAACAATCCCAAAAACGAACGATGTGGGTGCCTAGATTTCACCTTCCTCTCCCCCTCGCCCAGCCCTCTTCACCAAACGACTTACGTTAGATCCACCACTGTCGGTTGTAATTGCGAAAAAAAAGATAATAACTTACAATGATCAGATTTGGTTTGAAAGAACCGTGCCGCAAAACAATTCCAACCGATATAGATCATTTACGAACTTGGACGAACCGCTCCAAGATTTGATATCGCCAATTTTGATTGGGCTTAGGTTTACGAAAACGAATTGGTAAAAAATACGCCACATCCGTATTTTACTGAAGAGGTGGAAGTGGTGCGCAGGGCGTGCCTTTCGCGGTTTCTCTACTTTCCACCTTCGAACCATATCATTGTAGGTCAAAAAGATTAATTTTTTGTACGTTTCTGAAGAATTGCTCCTCTTTGCCGGTTACCCTAATTCAGCTAGCATCTTGAAACTTCGTACACAGATGGGGAAACCATGAAGGGTGTGTCTTTTGCAGGTGTTAACTTTTCATCGCCAAATGCACGTCTTCTGCAGCCCTGAAAAGAGGATTTCTTTCGATTTTTTCCATATTTAATGGCGAATGTTGATTGATCTAATACATTTGTATAGAAATTTTTTTTTCGCTCGATTTCAACACGGCGACGAAGAAGATACTATACATACAGCACCGACTACTCATTTAAAAGTGTACCGATTCTTCGCAAATCCACGTATATTGCAAGCCCTGACAGTTTATAGCTTTACACCCTGGCGCCGCACAGCCGCACACGCTTATAAGCATAACGCAAACCGAACCGATAGATAAGAAAAGGAAGAAACCTGAAGCTATCATATTATAGAATAACAAGAAGTATACCAGTGTGCAGCACGTACTCGTCACACCGCACGTATTCGGCATTGTACGGTACACAGGTACAGTCATACACCGTCACACAAACACAAACACAAACATACTCGTAGACAATGAACTTGGCACTGATAGCAAGACCGAGAAAAAACTCAAACGCAACGCAAATACGAACTCGAACAGGACACTGCTCCGCGCCGCGCCGCGCCAGGCCAGCACCACCTCAACACTCAAGGACATGTTTACAGACTTGACGAAATCAATCTCATTTTAAAAAAAAAACACGCGAAACTATTTGGCGCGATTGCTTTCCGCCTTCGCCTTCATCAGCATCTTCGCATATCAGATCAGGTTAGTCTTGCAAGAGATGGAGATGTACGCACAGGTCTAAATTCTAACTTGAAGCTTACCTACATACTACGGCTGGCTTATCTAACACAATCGACAATGCCTACTACGCAGATACGGCTGCACTACGAATCCGGTTCTTCGTATCTGAATCTAAGTAGGTAATTATGATTTTTGACGAAACCGATGCTCATCGAAATCGCGGCCACAACTATTTCCATCTAATATGTACATATGTAAATACGTGGCAGCGCCATCGAGCAAACACACTTATTTCTTACGCGCGTATCGTTTTTATTATATTCGATCTTGCCACGCTCATTACTGCTCACTTGTCCGCAGTCCGAGAGCATCTCTCACGTCAGCCGAGACTCGACGAATAATGTACAAGATTTTAAGGTACAAGTTAGTCCACGGCGCGAAAACGCGCAAAAATACGCAACTTACTCATTCGCCGCTACGCGCATAGCCTCTACGTTGCCCGTTGCCCGTTGCCCGTTACCTATTCGTCGCGTCGACAAAAGTTGGAATTCTTTATACATACTCGTCCGAGTAGCAACAGGTAGCAACAATTTACTAGAGTTTCCACCGAAACCGGAAAATGGAAATCGTCTGCTTTTTCGAGATTTTTTTCTAGTTTTTGCCTGGGAAGTTGGCGTTTATCCGAAATTCGCGTTTGGCCGGCAATGTGAAGCGGTACTACGTAGGTATTTGTACGCAGCACATCGTGCATTATTATTATTTTGTATAAAAATAATCGACGAAACAGGCAAGTAAGTTCGTTCTTTCAATCAGAGTAAATTCTTCTTTCTGCTTTGCGATGAAACAAATGTCAGAAATTCCAACATCTTAGCATCGCATATTAGCTGCCAGCTGCCAGCTGCCAGCTATCAATGAAAAGTGTTAAAAAACCATCGCAAATCTTTCACAATCGGTTCAACAAAATATCAACGAAAATTTTTTTCGTTCAGGTCTGAAAGTAAGATGGCTAAAAATTTGATTTCAAACAAATACACAAAATATCTGGATGTATGCCCACATTGGCAGCACAACTTCCTCCATAATAAAGCGCGCTATCACAGAAATTACCCCCCACCCCATATCGGTCCGATGCGCAGTACCTACTACAGTAAGAAGGTAGAGAGGTAGAGAGGTAGAGAGGTACCTGTAGTGCGTCCGACAAAAGAATACGCGCGTTTTAAAAACGTGGAAAAACGACGCAGTCGACAACGAACCAATTAAATGACTTAAACTGAAGAAATTGCGTGTTCTGATGGGTTCCGTGCCTGCCGCATTGTTTTCCCCGCCTTTTTCGAAACGCGCATTCTTCCGTTGGACATACTACGGTATCCATAAACGATTTAGTGGTGTCTTCGATCAACTACAGAGTGTTGTGATCGCGAGTAATCTATGTTTGTAAGGGGCAAAAGTCACGAGAGAGAAAAAAAAATTTCTCTTCGTCGAAATTTGAAAACATTAACATTATTGAAGCCAATGTTCACAAAGTTTCCTTTCGCGCGATCGAAAAGAGCCAAGAACAAGCGACGAGTAGCCAGGGCCGCGTCATGCCAAACGTGCAGTCCCAGTACACTGCTACACACACACACACACACACATCGCATATAGCGGGTGGAGAATTTCACTACTTCAATCTAAGTATGTACTTAATTAAAAGTACCACGTATAATTAGGCGTACACTTCACATAAGAAGCTAAATATCCGATCTGCAATGATTCAGGGAGTAGTAAGGGCTCACAAACGTGTATCGCTGTCATAAAAGTGTCACATTTGTGCCTGATGAACAAGATCTCAAGAAAGTACCACACGACTGTTTTCCTAGTATTTCGTTTCTCACGGTCAACTCACGGTAGTGCAATGCACTTATGGACTTATGGACTTGTGACAGATAGAACAGCCAATCGGGGCACTGCGCAAAGCTCCAACTCGCAGCATGTGGCGGGATTTTCTGTTCGTTGCGTGAGAAGCGATGGATACTGATTAATATGGAAAACTGCGTGATCGTATTAAAACTCGATACAGGAAGAAAATCCGGGTTTGATCGCACTCAGTCGGAGTGCGGGCAGTTGTAATCACCTTCTAATATCCTTTCCGCTGAGAAGGAAAAAGAGACGCTTTTTTCAATCCACATAATTCTAATGTTTCACGAACATCAGGCTGTGAAAGTTTTTTTTTTTTTTTCAATTGTAAGTCCACTATACAATCGCGGGTTGGCGCTGAGAAAGCAAGTACGACAAATCGGTTTCAAATTCGCGAATCGGCTAACGTTTACACAGCAAAGCAGGAAGCGAAGCAAAAATCAAGTACTAAGGGACTAAAGGAGACAAGTTTAGGAAAATTACGAAAGCACATGCAGCAACTGCTAACGTTTGCGCAACACCTCCAGCTTTACCTCAATCACCGCGCGGTGAAACTCGAGCAAGGAAAATGAAAAAGAACACAATCGTAAATGTGACACACTAGTGGACTGCAATCATCACAGGCAAACAAACGGGAGTTTCCCGAAGAAATTTGATACGTCAGAAAAATGCTCGACAGAAAAAAAAAGGTAATCGGCGATTCAATTTCAATTCATACAGAAGAATTTTTTTATATTTCAAAATTTAATATTTCATTTTAGTCAGTCGGTGGCCACGGTTCTACGATGTCTTCAGATTCAGATGCCCTCCCCCCCAACTTCCGAAGTACGTATACTTGTGCAGACACAGTGTAGCGAGTACAAAGCGCAGGAGTATACATTTTTTCGGATATTTCAATTATGTACGCCTTCGAGCAATTGAAAAGGATGCGCATAACAAATACAGCGAGTGGCTGGTGGTTACTTCAGATCGAATTTCAAAGATTTCTAATTTAAAAAAATTTTCAAAAAATATCAGCCGCGATAAATGGTGCGGCCTTGAATTTATCAAAGCGACAATCCGGATCTTGTTTCGGTGAAGGGCGGACGTAAAACTTTCTTTCATAAACGCAGGATATACCTCGTGCAAATTGTACGGATTACTTTTTTTCGCCCTTCCAAAACAGGTCGAGATTATTTTTTTTTTTTTTTTACCAAATTGAAAATGCCACGTGACCAAATGAAGTTATAACAATACGATGGAATAGTTTCAAAATTTTAATCTCGCACTCTTTCCTGGTACCTACGAAAATTTATAAAAATCCTTTGTAGGAGGGGCGTGGGGTCGGAAAGCGGAATTGTTGACTGAATTTTTTATAAAACGTAGAACAGCACTTGGTTGGTCGCGGATGGAAACATAAAAATTGTCAGTTTTTTCATTCGAACTCTTTGTAGGGCTACTACGTACGTTCCATTATGCACGTATTATTGTTGATTTATCTATTTCATCATGGGGAGGGGGTGTAATTCAAAATTTAAACGATCAGCGCAACGAATAAATTGGCGATTTTTTCATTTGTCATGCACTCTCTCACCCTGTGATAGAAGATGTGCTCGTAAAACTATGAATGTTTTGCGGGCGAAAAAAAATTAAAAAAAAAGTAAAAAATAGATTGCCGGACGCCAGAGCGGAGCTAGGACGAAAGTTTTTCCGTATTTTTCGTTCGGCCGACAATTTTTCGAAAAATTTTGAACAACAGGCCAAAACCGAGACAGTCTCCTCGAGTGCGGGCGAATGTTCGGATTTTTAAAATACTGAAGACCGTATGCGATGTTTCATCTGCTACTTTAATTCTTGTGGTTTTCTAAATTTTTATCGAATTTGCCGATTTTTTCAATAGGTGGGAAAGAGGGTGCGACACTGTCTAATGCGTTCCTTAAATGCGCCTTTGCGAGTACTTGGCGAATAGCATTTCACACGAAAAAATTGTTTTCAAAGCACTACTCTACCGTAAGCAATAACACGTACAGAATAAGTGGATATACGCAGTCTAGGCTGTGTGATGATGTCGTTACGGTTTACATCTACGCTATACTATAGGCAATTTCAATAGGTACACAACACAACGTATGGTGCATGCCTCGTACGTAGATGTACGCTACAAAGTATAAACTACCATGTCTAATAGTTGCGAATATACACATACGAGTAAAACACGATACTTATAACACGGTAGCGTTTCTCACCGCAAAAGTCTACGAAAAAACGAGTAGTAAGTACGTATACTACGTATGTTATATAGAAGGGCGTGTTTTCATTCGTCATTACCTTAATGAAAGAATTTGAAGAAGGAGAATTACTGCGAGAGGCGATATTATTAACATTCGGTAACGAACCTCCGCCGCACGTCTGAGAAGTACGTTGAAGTTTTTTGGAATTTCGCGCTGTACTCTGTAAAGAGGCATACATACATACATACATACATATATATCTATACGTATAGTATCAGACAGCTTCAATCAGAAATAACGAAGGAAAAAGTACTACGTACAAACGCGAGTACACAATATGGTGGGGCGGCAAAAAAACGTACCTTCGATTTTGGCCATTCTCAACGAGGATACTTACCTCGAGTGAGAGACAGACATCATACAAAATTTGAGCCGGCTAGCTCAAAAACAAAGAAGCGAGCGGTGGCGTTAGGGGACCTCGAAATAGGGCCACGTACACACTATATCGGAGTTGACGACGTGGAGTGCTAATTTTTTTTTAATTTTAATTTTTCTAGGAGCATAGAAATCATTGTGACCGATTGCTAGCAGGATAAAATCAGTTAGTAATTTTTTTTAACGTAAAAATCCAATTTTTGCGATTTGCAAACTTTCAACGCTCCTTTTAAACCCTAAAAGCGGCATCTAATCGCGCTCTCAATGGTTCAAGGGTCAAGAGGACGTAGAAACTCAGATCGCGCTTTTCTGACATAGCGTGCGAAGTTTCATGAACAATCGAGTAAGCTTAAATCAAGAAAAAACGCGTTTTTTCCCTCGAAAATAGCCCTATTTAGAGAACCCACGGAGCCACTCACCCTTCAGCTAACGGGCTCAAATTTTGTACGATGCTTTTCCCATTTGAAGTGTGTTCTCGGCAAAAATGGTCCAAGTCCGAGGAATGTTTTTTTCTCGCTTCCACCCCAAATACACAACAACCATGCATAATACACGAACAATATTTTACCTGTATATCTAGCCTATCTCTATGTATTGTGTACACATAGGCCTACCGCCAACACTCGATTTTGCAACAACGAATAGGCCTACTAAATGAGGGACGCTTTGCTTAGGCCCATAATGTCTAACAATTACGTACCGGTGGTTCCGCATTAACCTCGCTTCCCTTATACCAGTGATGGTCAACTCGTGACACTTACACGCATAATGGTTAGCATACTCAAAATATCGAAGGGGCCGAGATATGCGGTGGCAAATTTTAGCCGGGAAGCAAAAAACTAAAGTACTTTCTTCAAAAGCTGATTAGTAATTAGAATAATTACTTGTCCATGTTCAAAGTGAACTTCATCTATAGGAGGTGAGTTCGGGGAAGTTAAAATTTTTTATCGTACACACTTCACAACGGTGTAAAGACCTCACTGATAAAGCTTAAAGAGCATGCATGATCTGAGTTTTTGAATCTCCCGGCACCGATGGAATCTCCATCCGATGCCACTTACGAGTATAATCACCGACTAGAAGCGGTTCAAAAGTTGCAGATCACAATTATTTCTCATTTTTTCTCGATCGAAAACGCACAAAAGTTTTGCAGCAGTCAACCTTCTGATTTGACTATTTCCTGAAATTATCACTACTAATCATCGCGAAATTTTCAACTTCGACAACTGCATACTAATGTTTCGGTGATACAGCAATGCAAAACTTTTGCACAATTTCAATCAGAATTTACTTTACTGTGTGAAATATCTTTGGGCTTATGTTGAAGGTAATAGGTCCATTTACTTATTGTATTCTATTTGAAAAATAACAAATCTCGATTTTTGCGATGCTAAAACTTTTCGATTCCTTGATAGGTGATCACAGGCCAATACACTAGGGTCTGGCATGAAGGTACTTCTGAGATATTACACACGCTATGTAAAAGAAAGGTCCTGAGCGCATGCTTACGTTTCGTACTAAAACCTTTCGAAAATACAGTTTTAATAAGAAAAATAAGTATGTGCTCAGAACCTCCCTGTTATCTGGCGTGTGTAACATCTCGGAAGTATCTTTATGCCACAGTCTCTATACTGTGTCTCAATTAAGAATGGGAATTTGATAACAAGTTCGGTGACAAGGGGAAAAGAAAACTGTAGCTATTCATACAATGGTGACAAGAGAAACAAGAAATATTTGGCTTTTTTAATTGCAGCTTGATGTATTTCCTTGCTTATGAATGTTGGCACCTCGTTATCAAATTTCCATTCTTAACTGAGACAAAGTACCTATTGCGTTTTTTTTTTTTGAGCGGTTTTTCTACTCTAAGTCAGCCTCCTATGCTAGTTTGTCAAAATCTGAGAGATGTTTTGTTCCCTCTTTCTGCCATAATGTGTTGGTGTATTACTTAACAAGTTTGTAAGATGAGCGAATACCAACGAGTGCGACGCAAGTTGGTGTTCGCCCAATCTGCTCAACTGCCAAGTAAGATGATTTACTTAATAGGTGTAGATGAAGTAAATCAATACATCACTGTTTCAAATAAATATCCAGAAGTTGGTTACAATTTGAAGATTTTTAAAACTATTATCATGGTCTTGTTATCTGGTTATGCTTCGAAGTTGATACTCAACATTGAACGCTATGTTTGTATGTATCACTGATTCATCAGATCATCAATTCTTTAGAATTAATCGACGGTAATTGCAACTTCACGCGCATAAATAGTATTTTTTAAGCCGAAAATATTGAAACTGAGAATATTATTCTTTATTCTGTAGTTCATTAGTATTTTTATAACTTCTACTTTGCCAACGAACAATGAATAATTTAGAAAACGTTCAACCGAACCAATCAAAATTTTAGAACAGGTGATAAAAGTCGCCAGTAAAGTGCTCATTTTTCCACGCTAAGACCTGTCATACATTTAGAAACGCAGGTTTTTGTTTTTTTTGTTTTTTTTTTTTTTTTTTTTTAACTAGGCTACTGCTTTTTTTTAAGAGCGAATTTTTTTT